>PVHT020000065.1:2658362-2688357 GCA_004024745.2 Catagonus wagneri
TCAGTATGAGGGTCTCTAATTCCATCCATGTTGCTGCAAATGACATTATTTTATCCTTTTTTATGGCTGAATAGTATTCCATCGTGTATATATACCACATCTTCCTAATCCAGTCATCTGTCGATGGACATTTGGGTTGTTTCCATGTCCTGGCTATTGTGAATAGTGCTGCAGTGAACATGCGTGTGCAAGTGTCTTTTTCCAGGAAATTTTTGTCTGGATATATGCCCAAGAGTGGGATTGCTGGGTCATATGGTAATTCTATGTAGAGTTTTCTAAGGTACCTCCACACTGTCTTCCATAGTGGCTGCACCAGCCTACATTCCCACCAACAGTGCAGGAGGGTAGGAAGGGACTATTTCTTCAAAGTTGCTTTGGTTTTACAGGTGAGACTATTATGCATGGCAAACAAATATATTTAATATTTTCAGGGGAAAAACACAAAAATAAATACCAACGGATTTTTATTTGACACTACTTAATCACCACTACACTGATACTCTGCAAAAAAAAAAAAAAAGTTATCCACAAGGCCATAGATTTTGCTCAGAGAAACCACCTACATGTCTTGGGACAAAAAGGTCAACTTATTTTGAAAACCATGGGGAGGGCGAGGTGGGGGACAACCAGCACGTCATCCTGGTAAAATCAACAATAAGCACTCTGATCTGAGTCCAAGAGGCCTGATCTAAGATTGAAGGCTGAGAAGTGAAAAGCAAAAGACTTCGGACAAAAAAGAAATCAGCGTTTTCTGAATTTCCACCAATTTGGTCAAAAGCCAACTTCTAAAATAGGAGCTCTTCAGTAAGCAGGTTTGGGGCCAGCTCTGTAATGGGAAGTTTAAGAGATCATTTACTAATCTGAATTTCTATGAGGAACAGGGCAAGTGCTTTCTAGACCCTGCAAGATTTTAAGGTAACTGCTCACACTTTCAACTCTGATGAGGTGGTGAAAACTAACATCAAAATCTTAGCACTGAGGCTGTGGAAGATGTTTGACAGCCATGGAGTTCAAAGACTGATGTGTTTTCTTCCACTGGCTATACATATTGAAACTAAGTAAAATCTTGAGAGTGAATGTCCTGAGAATAGAATCATTCAATATATAAACTTATTTTGACTTCTTAAAAAAGAAAGCGGGGGGAAGGAAAGAAAAAGGGATTCAACCATTACTTTCTCAGTTGATCTTGAGGTTTGTAACTTCTGAGTTTGATTTCTTTTCAAAGAATTAAATTCATTAAAAAAGGAAAGGAAAGAAAAGTTAAAAAAATGGAAAGAAGGAAGGGGCAGAAAGAGGAAGGAAGGGATGGGGGAAAGTCTTAAGATGAAATTAGTAAAATCTGAAAACTTCAAGGAGCCTTAGTAAAGTGTTCTTACCAAGGGTGGTCACAAATTTGGAAATCTCCTCTTTCCCTCTAACTACTGTTCACCCATCTTTCATTGTTGTTGTTGTCGTTGTTGTTGTTGTTTTTAGAGCTGAACCCATATGGAAGTTCCCAGGCTAGGGGTTGATTCAGAGCTACAGCTGCCAGCCTACATCACAGCCACAGCGATACAGATCCGAGCTGCATCTGCAACCTGCACCACAGCTCATGGCATCGCCAGACACTTAAGCCACTGAGTAGGGCCAGGGATCAAACCCACATCCTCATGGATGCTAGTCCAATTTGTTTCCACTGAGCCACAACAGGAACTCCCACCCATCTTCTTCCTGATGAATCACAGTGAAAGGGAACATGATCCATTCTCTTGTTAGCCATATCTAATTTACCCCTCAGTTTTTCCTTACGCTGAATTTTAATCTACATTCTAAGAAGTTTTACTCAAGGTCCTTATTCTAGCTCCTAGATTTACTAAACTATGTCTACTTCCTTCTTCTCACAAAAGCCCTTCAGGACATGGAGCCTTGCCTTCTCAGACATCCTGATCCACAAGGATGCCAGGTCTTAGCAGAAGCATAGCAAACAGACACAGACTATCTCTCAAAGGAAATGCCACTTTGGGAGCAGGCTATGACATCACTCTGATTAGAGAAAATGTTGTAGTTGGACCCCTGTGTTGCCGGGCAGTTGTTAAACATTAAACAGTGAAGCCCATCCCCACAGGGAGACTAGAAACAACTGCAAATGGGGTCAGACGTGCCCAAGGGAGCCTGAGGCAGAAGTATTCTGACATGAAAAGAAAGGGTGGGTGTCTCTGCTGCCGTTAAAAAGGCAGTTCTTACAAGTACAGTTTGGTTCTGTAACCCTGGAATGATCTGATTCTACCAAAGTTAAAGCAGAAAGTCTGTTCACAGTAGCATTGTTTTGTCCTGTGCAAGGAGGCGGCGGGGAATGAAAGAATTCATGAAGGACGATAGCAGACGGTGATCACAGCGGAGCAGGAAGACCCACAGGAAATTCTGCAGAGGCTCACATGCCGGCCCTCAAGATGACAGATGAGCCGGTGCATGGAGAGCAATCACAGTGAACTGAGCGAACTCGAAGCTCAGTCACAGGATGGAAACCGAGACTGAGGAAAGGGTGCCTCTTTCAGAAAAGGAATGACATTTTTTCTTCAAACTTTCAGTTACAGATTTCTGCAGAAACACTTAAAATTGTGACACAGGACACAGAGAGCAAAGGTTTGAAATGTGGCAACTAACAGATTTAGAATAAAATTTCTTTGTTTCTACAGAAAAAAAAATTCTCCACATTCCAACCCACGAGGTGAAGGAGAAGGAACAAAAACCTCAGATACAGAAGCAAAAATGATCCAGAGAACCATTCAAATAGGATTAAACACACTGATGTCAAGAGGCAAGCTGCATCTAACAGAAAAAAGCCACTTGGTTATAGACCCTCTGCCCTTTAAAACAGATTCCGATGTGCAAACTATTACATTTAGAATGGATAAGCAGGAACATAATGGAGGATAGTGTGAGAAAAAGTGTATACATATATATATATACACATATGTGTGTGTGACTGGGTCACTTTGCTGTACAGTAGAAAACTGACTGAACACTATAAACCAACTATAATGGACAAAATAAAAGTCACTAAACAAGCAAAGAATGGATAAGCAACAAGGTCCTACTGTACATCAGAGGGAACTATGTCCAGTCTCTTGGGATAGACCATGATGTAAGATAAGATAAGAAAGGGAGTGTGTGTGTGTGTGTGTGTGTGTGTGTGTGTGTGTGTGTCTGGGTCACTTTGTTTTACAGAAGAAATTTGGGCAACATTGTAAATAGACTATACTTTAACTTTAAAAAATGTTAAAGACAGATCCTGATGGACTTGTTCACAATCCCAGCGAAAGGAATGGGTAGGAATTGTTTGAACCCAGGCATCAGATCTGAAACAGCCCGGGTAACACTGATAGGAGGCGGAGCTATGGTATTTTCTATTGCTTTATGATTACAAATTAAATGTTATTAGAATTAGAATAGAAAAATTTGCAAGTGACACCAAACAAGAAAATGCATTCACAATGCTATTCTTGAAGGGCGGGGGAAAAAAAAAAAAAAACTCAGTAGGTAGTTTTTATGTTAGTAAATTAGACACCATTATTCTCAGAAATTGCATCTTTTGGTTTCTCAACTCACAATGAACTGCCTCAGTGACCCTTTTACCTTAGGAAGCAAGCTCTTGATAACCTTGCTTACATTTGTCCCCAAATTAGAGCAATCCCTTTTGTTTTTATGGAAATTATGCAGAAGGAATTCTGGTTCTCTCTGGGCTTGTGTTTTTGAATGGGGTGATTTAAACTCAGGCATCTGCCAAGGGGCCCCGAGAAGCAAAAGAAAAGCTTGCAGACGCAGGTAGCTGCAGTGGAAATGCAAAGAGGCAAATGTGAAGTGCAAAGAGTCCTTTCTAGTTTACTGTTCTGATGTTATGTTATGGTTCCAAATTTCTTCCAGACAAGGGCCAACATATTTTCACTTGGTTTGACTAGGTATTTTTGTTTGTTTGTTATTGATAACCAGTAGTTCATATTATAACATAGGTCTGCGTTCCTGTTTTGAGCAAGATTTTCTACATACCTAAGTTCAGACATAAAATCATGTTTTTTACCAATGCTTCCTGCAGGCAATCAGAACAGCCTAGCATAAGCCCAGGTAGGATGAGTCCCTCAAAGAAGGCTTTTAGAAGAATCAAACATGTTGATCCAACTCACTCTAATAAGCATACCCGCACACAAGGCATCTGAAATGCGTGTGAACAAGGATCTGGGTGCTGGGATTTCATCAGTGGACAAGATACTTTGCTGAAACTTGGCCTCCATCCACTGGTGCTAAATAGAAACACAGAGACAGAGTTTTGGGCCAAGGAGAAAAAAGGAAAAAAAATAGCTTTATGGCTTTGCCAGGCAAAGGAGTCCATAGCAGACTAATGCCTTAAAGACCGTGCCCTCCCTTGGGAGAGAATAGGAAGTGGTTTTATAGTTAGGGAGTAGAAAACAGGGTCACGGATAAGGATCAATATTAGATACAAGCTTGTATTCTTCTTCAAAACTGTGTTTAGTGGCCCCAGGACTAATTCTGGTGGTCCTGGAGTGAAAAATGCTTCCAAACATCTTTCATTTATTGGGGATTTTAGTTCTGCAGAAGAACTCACAGACTTTGGAAAACTTATGGTTTCCAAATGAGACAGATTGGGGAGTGGGGGATGCACTGAGGGTTTGGGATGGAAATGCCATAAAATTTGGTTATGATGATTGCTGTACACCTATAAATGTAATAAAATTCATTGAGTAATTACAAAAAAAAAAGAACTCAAGAATATCATTATGGGAGTTCCCGTTGTGGCTTAGTGGTTAATGAATCCAACTAGGAACCATGAGGTTGCAGGTTCAATCCTTGGCCTTGCTCAGTGGGTTAAGTATCCAGCTTTGCCATGAGCTGTGGTGTAGTTGCAGAAGTAGCTCAGATCCCATGTTGCTGTGGCTGTGGTGTAGGCTGGGTGGCTACAACTCCAATTAGACCCTTAGCCTGGGAACCTCCATATGCGGCAAGTGAGGCCCTAGAAAAAGGCAAAAAGACAAAAAGAAAACTAAAGAATATCATTATGTATATTCCTTGAGGAGGAACTGGACCCTGCCTAAGGCAGAGTGCTCATCCCCTCCCTTCCTTGATTAGGTACTCTTTAAACTTGCCCTATAGAATTCAGGTCAAGGAAGCTGAAGCTTATTCCATAAAATCAAGAAATGGGTGACACAGAAATTCTTGTGCCACAGGGCCCTGCAGCGTTTCAGGTGCAGTCCTAACTTATAAGATTGTGAAGTCTAGGGAGAAGGCTAAAGAGGAAATTTCAGTGCAATGTGGTGAAGTCCTAAAAGAGGAGGAAACCTGGGTGATATGAGAGCAGACGGGAGGAACCTCCACGCCAGACTTCAGAGATCCAGAAAGGGTTTCCAAGAGAAATGAGATGTAGGACAGTATCCAAAAGATAAATACAAACTAAGCCAGGTTAAAGAGTTAGTGAGATTAGAGAGTTAGCATAAGGGAAGCAGGTCACTAGGCCAAAAGTCAATCATGTTTCAAGACTCACAGGCAAGAGTTAACAAGAGTAAATTTTCACTACGGCTGGCACCTAAAATTCAGAATAGGAACTGTCAAGAAATAGAGCTAAAAATAACAAGGTCCAGATGCAAAGTGAAGGCCTTGGGATTGATACCAAAGTGGAAATCTTTGATTCCAAGCAGAGAAGTTACACAATCAAAAGTGTGTTTCAGAAGATCAGTAGTTCCTGTTGTGGCTCAGCAGTAACAAACCCAACTGGTATCTATGAAGGCTTGAGTTCGATGGGTTAAGGATCCGGTGATGCTATGAGCTGTGATGTAGGTCACAGACACGGCTCAGATCCAGTGTTGTTATGGCTGTGGTGTAGACCAGCAGCTGCAGCTCCGATTCGACCCCTAGCCTGGGAACCTCTGTATGCCACAAGGGTGGCCCTAAAAAGCAAAAGCAAAAAAACAAAAAAAAAACAAAAAAAAACGATGAAGAAGATAATACTTTCCTATATGGTTTGGTTTGGAGGATAGAAATCCTGACTTCAAAGAGACCTGGAGAAGTAAACTGTTTCAGTAATCCATACCAAACATGATACCCCGGATTAACAGAGTAAATGTTAAGGATTTAGAAAATGAAAAAAAACAAAACAAAAACAAAAACAAACAAACAAAAAAACAGTGAGTTAATGACTAAAGCCTTCTGCTTGGGGAGACTGTATTCAAAAAACTGAGATAAACGGTCAGGCCACTTCTTACCATGATCCAAAAATAAAGGCCATAGAGGTGAATATCACCACATCAGAATATTTTAAGACTTGCTTTCAGCTGCAGAAGAAAACTTAGAGTCTCAGTAATTTTTATAGTTATCTGAGCCTCAAAGGGCTCCAAGACTGGATTAAAAACTTTACTTAACCACTTTACTGCCACATAAGTTACAAAGCCTGGGGCCGGCCATAAAGATGTTAATTTAATGAATATTCAAAATCAATAAATATTCATTAAACAACATCTCCGTTCCAGGCATGCTGTTGCTCCTGGCAGGTCCCGCCTGCATGGCAGAGTGCACTTGTTAAATGAGTGTTGCTCATTGCAGAAACACCTTATGGGATTTCATGAAAGAAGCTGCATTCATCTACGGTATATACAGATGTGTAGAGACAAGTCTGAACAAATTCTGTACAAAAGGAAAAGAAAAAGCTTGTGTTTCACACGTCAAATGTGTGGCCAAATATGTGAAAACTCTACGGGGGAAGCCAAGCAGACTTCAAAGGGTTTTATTTCTACCTCTTCATGCTAGGTAAGTGCAAAGGCAATGATCCCTAACCAGCTCGATGCCTGCCTGATAGAAGACAGTTTTTAAATGTAAATGGAGAGTTGTGAGCATAGATGTTCAAAAAATATATTTTTATTGTATGATGGTTTCTGGAATTATGTTTTCATATTCAAATCCTGTGCTGATTTCCTCAGATTCTATCCAATTTGAAATGGTAGTAGAGAAATATATATCCTTTCAGTTGATTAAATATCCTAAGAAACTTCTTTGCAAATATGCTTCCTGAACTTATCTAACTAAAAATTCCTTTCCATCATTAATGCTCTTCTCCAGTCTTTCTTCTTAAGTAAAACACAGACATTCTTGCCACCTTGACTTTACTCCAGATGTATCTCTTCCCACTTCTTATTCTCCGTTTATCTAAACCAGGAGTTGCAAACCCAAAATTGTGAAATGGCAGCTTGTTAAACCACTAAGGTGTCAATAAGGCTGGGGAAACAGGGTAAAATGTTTTGAGCATTTAAGCCTCATGACTCAAAACCAAGCACAACAATAGCCACAAATCTTCTTACCTGTTGGTAAGAAGCATGTGTCTTTTAGCTTATTTTATCCCATGAGGATCCAGCCAGTTACCCTTGGTCTAAATCCTACTGTCCAAAGCTTGTTAACTCTTGAGATGCTGTAGCAGATGGAGCCAAAGAGCTGAAGCAAGATTCAAAAATAAAAGGATGTGTTCACCTCTCCTGATTCTAATATATGGGGCTTGGAGAACCAAGGGCATGGGAAGGAGTGATGTCAAGCTTGTATCCCGAGGGACAGTGTCTCCTATTCTCTCAACATCTTTCAACAGATCGTATCCTGAAGTCTCAGGATCTTTGCTGGGCTTGTCTGGGAACATTACCTTCAAAACCAAATAACTTTTAATTGCTGTCATTACCAGGTTACTGATTTAACATATGACAGCTATCAGCCAATCATGTCCATCATATATTTAATGGGAAGGCTTATCAGCCACAGAGGAAGCTTAATTAATTAGGTATTCTCCGTTGTATAGTAATACACAAATATTCAGATCACACTTAATGTGAGATAAGCCGCATGAGTCACAGTACGATAATACACTAGTATGTGACTGGAGAAACTGAGACCAAGCAGCTAAAAATGACTCATTCAAGAAATCATCAAGGACAGAACTCAGAAGGGAACTTGGGTTTCCCTGTCTCCTGTGCTGGTTTCCAGAAAACTCTCCCATTATCAAGAGGGGCAACAATACCAACCAAAGGCCCTTTGGAAATCTAAGTGTTTTGTACACAGATTTAAATTCACACAAATGGAATTTAATAGCAGCTATTTGACCCTGATAACTGTAAACTGATAAATGAGTTGTTTTTTTAATCTCCATTCTCTGGGCTCTCCCACCTAAAGGGATTGTGGTATCTGTAAGCACCATCAAGTCTGACAATTTGCTTTTTTTACCCATATATGTTTTGGAAAGATGAAGTGTGTGTGTCACTCTGCAAAACAGCAAGACTCTGTTAGCCTTTGCTCAATTTAACCTGAACCAAAAAATAAAAAAAATCTGATAGCATCTGTTTGAATTACCCATTCTATTCCAATCATCAAAAAAGCATAAGGGTTGGGAAGGAAGTTCCGAAGCTTTTACATGCCTGTTCCTTACCAGGAAAATTACTTTTTTCCATGCATTCCTTCTGCGTTCCTTCTGCGTGTCTGACTCACATGTTCAGAGGGAGTTAACTTAGGAAGAAGTCAAGGGGAAAAGATCAAGGGTTAAGAACTGTTAAGTTCCATGATTACAAAAACAAATAAATAGGAGTTCCTGCTGCAGCACAGCAGAAACAAATCTGACTAGCATCTGTGAGGATGTGGGTTCCATCCCAGGCCTTGCTTAGTAGGTCAGGGATCTGAGGTTTCTATGAGCTGTGGTGTAGCTTACAGATGTGACTCGGGTCTGGCGTTGTTGTGGCTGGGCGTAGGCTGGCAGCTACAGCTCCGATTCGACCCCCTAACCTAGGAACTTCCATATGCCCCAGGTATGACCCTAAAAAGCCTGCATAAATCAATAAATAAAGACAAGTGTTTTCAAGTGGAAGCTAAATAGAATGGTCTTTAAAAACAGAGAAAGAAAATGAAACACTTATCCTCAGATCCTGTGAAAATTGTGTTAGAACATATTGGACAACACAAAAGAAATTTAACTTTTTTTTTTTTGGCAGCACCCATGACATGAGGAAATTATCAGGCCATTCCCCAGTGTTACAGGAGTGAACCTGAACCACAACAGTGACAATGTCAGATCCTTAACTGCTAGGCCATCAGGGAACACAAGAAATGTAATTTTACTGGAAATGTTCAGGAGACAGGTCAAAATGTCTTAAAATATAGAGTAATGGGGAAAAGAAAAAAATACAACATTTACTACGTCGATTTTGGAAAAAGGGAATGGAAAACTTAGGATTTCTAAAACAAATTGCATACAATGGCATTCTTTTACTTGTTATTACTTTTTATTTTATTTTTCTTTAAGTAAGTACAAGAATAATTTATTAATAAAGACTGGGAAAATGTGAATGAATTTAGAGAAAAAAATCATGTGACACAGTGAAAGCAACTTTACACAATAGATAACTCAAAAGACGTGGCAAGAAAATGGACAGATGATCAAAGACAGTTGTTTAGAGAGGGAAAAAAAATGTTGTTTTTGTTTGTTTTGTTGTGTGTAACCTTGAAGATTCTCTTGACATTCTTAACCCATTAGCAACATTAAAGAATATAAAGAAATATTTTGAACATTGGATTATCATAGTGCTTTGAAAAACCTGCTAATAGGAAAATAGTCACAGTGATAGGAAGATATTTTTATGACACACTTTATTATTTTTTTTTTTTCTTTTAGTGCTACAGGTGCAACACATGTAAGTCCCCAGGCTAGGGGTTGAATCAAAGCTATCGCTGCCGGCCCACACCACAGCCACAGCAACGCCAGATCCAAGCTGTGTCTGCAACCTACATCACAGCTCACAGCAACACCAGAGCCTTAACCCACTGAGTGGGGCCAGGGATTGAACCCACATCTTCATGGATACTAGTGGGGTTCCTTTCCACTGAGCCACAATGGGAACTCCATAACATACTTTATTTACACTTTGGAAATACACAGAAATGAATACACTTTGTTATCATTTCAACAATTATTTATTATTCTATTTACAAACTAATTAATTCATTAAAGACCATTTTAAACTTAAAGCTTATTTATATCACTATGATTTTTTCCTATTAATAAGCTTGGAAAACATTTTCCATGTCAACTTAATGCTCAAAATATTCCTTTATATAAATTAACATGAGCAGGAGGTCCAGGTCAGTGGATTCATCCAAGTTATGCATGACAACTGCTTGTGTTTCACTCTCTTTATAAACTGGGATTAGAATTATTCATACGTGGTCAGACCTGATTCCCCTATGCTTAAAAATCTTTCTCTTAAAACTTTCAGTGCCACGTTTTTAATATTGGAGAATGGCCTGATCTAACATATATGATTTTGTTTTATATTTATTATTCACAGCAGTGCTTTCTCTTTTCATCTGAAACGTAGTAATAAAAATCTAGTTATATGAGCCAATAACTTTGTGGCATTAAGCCATCCGTTTAGCCTTAGATGTTTTGACTCCATAATAGGCAACCAATGACTTGCCAGAACAATTGATAGAGGTTTTCACAAGAGATGGAAGGAAACTTGCTGTAGAGAAGTTAATACACATTAACCTCCCAAATCATACACATTCCTATTATTAAGCTCTCACAAACTGTGCATCTATCACTATCCTCTATTTACATGGTTATAAATACTGAGTGTTTACCTATAGATTTTACTGCACATCAAACTAAAGAGTTACTAAGTAGAAAGTTTTTTGGGGGGTAAACTATCTAAAGTATATATGCGTGGATGGCATTGAACACATTGCATTTCCATTTTTAGAATATTTGCTAAATTTTAATGAAATAAATATGTTACATAAATGTGCCAACTTATCAAGTCACCACTTCCTTAATGTTTGGCCAAATAAAAATGAATTTAGTCATAGAGTTGCCTACACACAAATGGGACATTGTATTTGGATATGTGTATCCCTATGTGCCAACCCCTAAGATCATCTTCCAAAGATAAACTAATGCAATTGAAAGAAAAAGCCTCATTGCACAGTCTTGTCCATGTGCTCAAAAAATCAGACCGGTTCTGACTATGCATTTGCCTTAACCATTACAGACACAGGTCATTTACAGGCAAGACAGTATAAATATGGAAGTTAAGCTACTCTTCATTGACAATTTTTTTTAAGAGGCTATTTCTTGAATTGACATTTTATTTATTTATTTATTTATTTATTTATTTATGGCTTGTTTTTTGCGTTTGTTTTTTTTTTTAATTTTTTGGCTGTGCCTGCTACATGCAAAAGTTCCTTAGCCAATTTAACCTGCACCACAGCAGTGACTGAAGCCACAGCAGTGACAACACCAGATCTTTAATCTGCTGCAAAGTTCAGGGAACTTCCAAAAGTGACGTTTCAGTTGTCTATGCTAGAAAAATCTTGTAGAGGCCATCATTTATACCTTTTGTACCAAAAGAACATATTATCTTGTAAAAGATGGCTGCTTAAGTTTATTCCTTTTTTTGCTTAAATTATTAGAGTAATTATTCCAGTTTATTGTGGTAGTACAAAAGAGATGGAAAAATTGCTTCAGGATGTGACCAAAAAAATTTCTGTATATTTATGAGTCAATGATTCATGAAAGATTTATTTATAATTATTTAACTGATTTTGAAGTATTTGTTAGTTGCTTAATTAACAGTCAGATATTTATAAAGTATTTTTTTATTTTTTTAAAGCATGAAATGTTTAAAAGAAAATTTTAAAAGCACCAAACTTAGGGCAGAATTGCTAACCTTTTAAAAGATGTTTCCTTACCAAAACCAGAAGAAACATGGGGATTTCTAGTACCCGATTCTGATTCCAACTAGATATCTTACTTGGCTGTGTGATTGTCAGCAAAACTACTAATCTCTCTGGGCCTGTTTTAGTGAGAAAGATTACTACGTAGGAGGAGTGTAGGAATAATTTTTTTTTGACAGGCATAGTACAACATCCCTAATCAAGTAGAAACCCCAAAGGGAGTAATTTTTTTTTCATATTTTAAGGTAATTTATTTAATTTACATAATTTTTAACTTTAGCTGGACTGCTCCTTGAGTTGTTGACTAAGTATAAAATCAAAATAATTGAATTAGTGGATGGTTAGGGTCACATATGTATATATGCCACAAAAAACAATTAAATACATGGCATGCTGTCTTTGTGCTTCACATCATTTTCAGCCCCAGAGTTTGATTGTCTACCTGTAGCTGCAAGATGGGTGCACCAAGTGAATCTCAAATTTCTCATTTCCTGGCTTCCCTATATCTGCATTTGTAATCAAGGGACATTCAGAGAGTTTACAATTAGAATGTGTAGAAAATGGAGTTCCCATCATGGCACAGCGGAAATGAATCCGACTAGGAACCGTGAGGTTGCGAGTTCAATCCCTGGCCTCTCTCAATGGGTTAAGGATCCAATGTTGCCATGAAAATGTGGTGTAGATCACAGACGCAGCTTGGATCTGGCATTGCTGTGGCTGTGGTGTAGGCCGGCAGCTACAGTTCCAATTAGACCCCTAACCTGGTAACCTCCATATGCCCTGGGTGCGGCCCCAAAAAGACCAAAAAAAAAAAAAGGGAATGTGTAGAAACTTATGCAAGCAAATGGTCCACTCTTAGAGACTACAAGTTCCAGTTTTACTGTGTGTTCCAGCCAAAATGTCCATCAGACTTGGTGTCCTCTGAGCCCTGGTAATTAAAGGTAAGTAATTAAAGGGGTCCGTGGGTGCTATTGTGTTGACTTGGTTGAACTCACTTCTACAAATTTTACTATCTGGGTGATAGTAGCAACATTTTTTGAAAAAATACAAGACTGTGTAAAAATTATACTAAGATTTAGCATGAGCCATTATCATGATCACTGCAGTTTTTAAGCTAATGATGTAGAGAATTAAAGAAAACATTATTAGAATAAATAGAATCAAGAATGCGTTAGCTGATTGGAATACAGTTTATATTAAAAATACTTAGTTTTCCATTTCATTGTTGTGATTTCACAGGATTTTCCCTAAAAATATCATAAATTTTAATTAAAAATTATGATTAAGATGTTAGACAAATAAAATTACCTTTATTATTTTCAAGAAATCTTACCAGCTTACCTACCAAAGAACTCAATATAGGAGAGAAATAAAGACCTTATGCTTTGGGGCCAGAGAAACACAAGTAGGAGGCCCAGACCTGCCTCTTGCAAGGTATCAAATTTTGGGAAAAATGTTTAACCTCATGACTCTCAGTTTCATCATCCAGAACATATCATAATAGAATCAACTTCATTAAATCAATTGAAGATTAAATTGGAAATGAATGAAGTACTAGCACAGTGTTTTCAATATAGAAAACACTCAGTGAATATTAGTTATTATCGTTAATAGAATTTTCCACTACTAGCTATACTTTTTTAAAGTAAAGTTATATCTCATCAGTGGGACTTGGTGACAATTATTGCAAATAAGGATTAAACAGAAGCTATGATGTGTGTGTCTAAGTTCTGTACTAAAGAATGAAAACACATATATTCGACAGTACATTATGGCTCAGTGAGTTGTCACTGCCATGACAGGAAATTAACTTCTCAACGTAAAAACAAGTAGATATGATACATCCATAACTGCCACTTCATGATTCTTTTTCTATTAAACTGCTTAGTGATCTGCTTCTCTCTTTAAGAAAGAATGAAATATAAATTGCCAGCATTCTCTTTATTACTTGAAAATTAAGGAAAAAATAAGGTCCATGCAAAATCCAGTGATTCTAAAGCAAAACAATAAAGGGGGTCTACCTAACACATACTCTTTATTCTTCCTTAAACTTTACTAAAATGGCAGACTTTAAAATGTCTTAAGGATGTGAGTGTCTTTCTGTGTGTCCAGTACAATGATGTAGTGGTCTCAAAGATAGCATGTGATGTGGTAGTTGCTATGGTAACAAGATGTTTTTCATTGAAGAGCAGTAAAAAAATTGTGGCATATAAATAACATATGTACAGTATATTGTTTTTGAGTGAATGACCTTTGCTCTTGGACCATAAGAACATGTTTTCTTCTTTTCTGAACTTCTTGTCTATTTTTGATGTGCATATGTATCCAATAGACTGGTGATCAAACTGCCGTCTTTGAAGCTACACAAGGTACTGATCTGTGGTGAGGAAAGAAAAGGTGGTTCGATATTGGATATGCAGTTAGAAGGAGTTGATGGGTTGGAAATTAAAGCACTTGAATTAGGTGTTGTGCTGAAAACATTTCACACTACAAGCTCACTTTGCAATTAAGACTTCTAGTAGAGTTACGTTTTCTTATAATTTGATAGCAGGACTAGTATATATAGCAATTAATTGTTTATACTAAACAAACCAAAAAAAAAAAAAAAAAGTATAGCCATAGGCAGAGAGTTAGAAATCTCTGTTTGGAAAGTAAGTACTGCTGAAGAGAGAAGGTTGCTGCATTTAAAGTACCAAGACTGGTTTGCTAGGTTTATCCCTGTCGGCTCTCTGGCCTTGAGCAAGTCATTTAGTGACCGTCTTATCTATAAGATGGAGATAGGCGCTAACCTAATTGTCACAGAGAATAACCAAGTGTATCAAAGTAGCAAATGCAGATGAGACCATTATGCAAATGCAAATTATTGTTCTTATCAAGGATTATGAAAAGAAATACTTGGTGATGTTTACTTTTGGAAATAGTTTGCCTTGGTTGGCTTTAAAATGACAGACAATTGCTAAAGGCAATTCAATGATGTTTTTAATTTTATGGTCAACTACTCAATGTTATTCAGCTAATAACAATTGACCTTTTAGATTATAACATATGAATAAAGGTGAGTTTACTTATGTACTAAGTAATATGGTGGATATTCTGAATGCTTCTAACTAAAATAATCATAATTGGATATTAAAGTTATATGTTTATGTATATATGTGTATAAATAATCTATTCAACTATGTCTATGAAAATAATATATAAACTACATAAAATGCATATGTGTTGGTATTATGTATTCATATGCGTATATCTATAAAGAGTGAGAGATGGTACATATATTATATATCTGGATATTTAACATGTAGGATATAGTGATCTATATAGATGGATATATAGAGAGTATATATAAGTACACACACAAGCACACATACATGCATATATATTTTATTATTGATATGGCACACAAAGAAGGATTTAAAGAAGCCAAGAACAATGCAAAAGCAGAACATTTGGAAGGGCACTTGTTTGGCACTTGTAGAACTCTAGAAAAACTACAATTCAGTATTGATGCTTCTATGGAAAACAGGGAAGACTAGGAAATGAACCTTAGAATTGAAAGTCTAATAGGAAATCCCATTAGAAACTTGTGATCTATGAAACACTATGAATGCAGTGTATAAGTGAACAAGAAAAAAAGTCAAACTTGAAAATGTAAGTAAGCAAAAAGAGACTGTAAAAGATGACAAAGCAGATTTGAAAACGAGCCGAAGACATTCAAAATTGAAAACAAAAACAATAATAACGCTATGACTTTTATTCATCCCTTAATTGGAAGTCCTAGAAAGCACAATAAGATTTTAAGAAAAAGATAAAACATACATAATATAAAAAAAGCAAAATATTCACAATTTGTATGATAGTCAACATAGAAATTCCAGAAGAATCTACATATCGATTATTAGAATTAATGAGTTTTTTGCAAGGTTGCTCAATAAAAAATCAATAATAAATATATTAAATTGTATTCAACAGCAAAAATATATTATCCAATATGTTTCAAATATAAAATACTCCATTTAAATAACTTCAAATGGTTAAAATGCCTAGAAATAAATTCAACAAAAAGTACAAGTTTTTGATATAAATAAGAGCTTATTGAAATACATATTTTAAATCCAGTTAAGTTTAATTATATCCAATGTTTATGATTGGAAGATGCAATGCCATAAAAATATACACTTTTCCTAAGTTCAAATGCAATTTCAACCAAAATACCAAAATAAATTTTTATGGAAATTAATTAACTGGATCTAAAATCTGCATGGAAATCTGAATGACCAAGAATAATTTAGATAATTCTAAGAAAGAAGAACAAGGTAGATAAAATAAAAACAGAAAGAAGAAATACAGATACTAAGATTTACTATAAAGCTAAGATAATAAGACGGTGTAGTGCCAAGTTGCTAAACAAATACTCAAATGGAAGAGACTAGAGAGCTCAGAACATAACTGTGCATATATGAAAACTTGTTTTATGACAATGTATACCTGATAAATCACAGTAGAAAGAATGCATTTTTTTTTTTTTGTCTTTTTGACTTATCTAGGGCCACACCCACGGCATATGGAGGTTCCCAGGCTAGGGATCTAACAGGAGCTGTAGCTGCCGGCCTTCGCCACAGCCACAGCAACACAGGATCCAAGCTGCGTCTGCAACCTACACCACAGCTCACGGCAACGCCGGATCCTTAACCCACTGAGCAAGGCCAGGGATCGAACCCACAACCTCATGGTTCCTAGTCGGATTTGTTAACCACTGAGCCACGACAGGAACTCCAAGGATGCATTTATTAATTTATCTTTTAGTAAGTTATCCTGAGATAAGTGGTTGCCCACAAAAAAAAAAAAAAAATTAGATCCATAGTTTATACATGCACAAAAATCAATATAGGTAGATTAGAGACATATGTGAATAGCAAAGTTTAAAAATGATAAAAGAGAAGCGGAGGAAATATTTACTATACGTATAGTGTACTGAGAATTAAAACCTACAAGTCATTAAGAAAAAGAAAAACAACCTAGTGGAAAATTGGGCAAAATAATGAACAGGCCAGAGTTCCCATTGTGGCTCAGTGGAAATGAACCCAACTGGTATCCATGAGGATGTGAGTTTGATCCCTGGAGGTTAAGGATCTGGGGTTGCCCTGAGCAGTGGTGTAGGTTGCAGACGCAGCTCAGATCTGGTGTTGCTGTGCCTGTGGCATAGGCCGGCAGCTGTATCTCTAATTAGACCCCTAACTGGGAACTTTCATATGCTGTATATCTTCAGCCCTAAAAAAGAAAAAGAATGAACAGGAATTTCACAGAGGGGGAATGATGACAAATTCTTAATTGTCTGAAAATATGTTCCATCTGATTAGTAATCAGGAAAATTTAAAGTAAAATCATTACATCTTTTCACTTATTCAATACTGGGGAAAAAAAGTTAGACAATACTGACATGGGCTAGAGTGGGGGTAAACAGAAATTTTGTGTGTAATTGTACAACCATTTGGAAAGAGTCTGGCATCACCTGCTCAAGCTGGACATTTTCATATTCTCTCATCCAATACTTCTCAAAATCCATAGGGGTTTTTTTCTAAGATTATAGGGGTGCTGATTAATACAACAAAAATCTTAGAAACAGTCAAATTTTCCTTCAAGAATAAAATAGACATATATATTTAGAGTAGTCATAAAATAGAATATTATATCCTAGTAAAAAATTAGATTTCAACTACATACATTAACCTAAGAAAAAAATATGAATCAAAAAGTCACAGAAGAATACACAAAATGTTGTTCCATTCATATACTTTAAACCCAGACAAAACTAAACCCCATATTATTTAGTATTTAATACTTCTGTAACAAAAAAACAAAAAGAGAAGAAAAAAAGATGATGATTAAAATCAAATTCAGAAAATAGAATAGTCCAACAAGAAAAAGAGGAATTATATTGAGGGATCCTAAATGATTACATATATTCTGTTTCTTTTACTATATGGTGGCTAAATGAATGTACATCTTATTATTCTTTTTTATTTTTTTTTGTATTTTTAGGGCCACACCTATGGCATATGGAGGTTCCCAGCCTAGGGGTTGAATCAGAGCTGTAGCTGCCAGCCTCCAACATAGCCACAGCAACATGGGATCCAAGCTGCATCTGTGACCTACACTACAGCTCACGGCAACGCTGGATCCTTAACCCACTGAGCAAGGCCAGGTATCAAACCTGTCTCCTCATGGGTGCTAGCCAGATTTGTTCCCACTAAGCCATGACAGGAACTCCATTTTATTATTCTTTTAACTGTAATAAATGTTTTAAATACTTTCCTATATATATTTCACAATAAAGAATTACAAGATGCCATACATTAGTTTACTCCTATGTTAATTTAATAGTCATCAAATGCCTATAATATGCCATTGTATAGATATTAAATTGTATATAATATGAATATAATTGTATATAATATGAATATAAATTGTATTCAATATATAACTGAATGCCTATAATACTCCATTGTGTAGATATTATATATTAGGTTATATATAAATATATAGGTGTTATATGTTTTTTATATATATATGTATGTAGTATATATATATATAGTGTGTGTTTGTCTATAACCCATAACTTAATATGGGTTATAGACAAGCACACTAGAAATAATAATGCAGTATTATCACATTATTCCATGATAGATCCATGCACAGATAAAAGACAATTAAATTGGTCTGGGGTTTAGGGCTTAGTGCGTTCAGAAAAGACTTCTTATAGATGTGACAGCTCATCTGAGAGGTGAAATATACATGAGACAGTGTTAGCCAAGAGGACAGCCCCAAAAATGCATTCCAGGAAGAGCCAAAACATGCGAGGAGGCAGGCATTCTAAGCAGAGTAAGCTTTATAAAGAACTGAATGAAGCTGATAATTTGCTGGCAATTGCTCTCCAGCCTTAGCCCTTTGAAAGAAAAAAGCTATTAAAATCTTGGGGGGGGGGAGACAGAGAACATTCAGAATCTAGCCCTCCTCAGGCATGGTGTATTCCTGTTGTCCAGCACTTACAAAGAAAGCTACCAAAAGGAATCAAAAGTTCTACATTTTTTTTTTTTTAGCTTAATGTTATACCAAGGGAGTGGTTCTGGTCACTGGAAAGTTGATAAGACGGGAAACTTATTTTTTAGATTAAAATTTGTTAAATGCTTTGAAAAGAAGAAAAGACATAGAAAATTCTCTTCTACTTCTATCTTACCGGAGAAGAAAATTTACTCAAGAAAAGACGAAATTATATGAAAGAGAAACAGGAGTTTGAAGGTTCAGAAAAGGCCAACTAGAACAAGGTTATGAGGAAGGCAAGATTAAGAAATGTAAGTCGTCTAGGCATCACATTTCCCTTTTTTTTTTTTTTTTCTTTTGGCCATGCCTGAGGCACTTGCAAATTCCCTGACTGGAGACCAAGCCCATGCCACAGTAGTGACATCAGGTCCTTAACCAGTTAGGCTGCCAGGGAACTCCAAGGTATCATATTTTGGTAGGCAAATGAACACTTAAACATCCAGTTCAGAGAGTGTAGTTAGAATGTTGAACATTCTAAAATGAGAGGAGGAGCTTACAAAAATAGAAGTGATCAGGTCTCTATAACTTGGTAGGAACTAGACAGCTAACATGTAGAAGTGCTATCACAGTGAGTTCAGACCCAATGTATATTACAATCTTTTTCAAACCAGAGGTATTTGGAGTATTGTTTTTCATGCTTCTTTCCATATTTTTATGGTTTCCATTTATAGCAAAGTTTTGCATAATAAAGAATTTTAGGAGTTCTTCTCTGGTGTAGCAGGTTAAGGATCCGGCATTGTCACTGCAGCTGCTTGGGTTACTGTGGCAGCACAGGTGTGATCCCTGGCCCTGGAAATTCCACATGCTGCAGGCATTGGAAAAAAAGGAGAAGGAGAAGAAGGAGGGGAAGGGGAAAAAGAAGAAGAAGGGGAAGAAGAGGAAGAGGAAAAGAATTTTAAATAATGTAATTACTGAAATGAATAAATTGTTATATATAGAATTCTGTAGAAATTAAGCAAGTGAACACAGGTTATCACTTATCTCACACGAGGTTTACAATTTGAATAGTAAAATATGATAAGACATTGAAGACCTTTTGAGAAATTCTAATAACAACTTGTTTCAAGACTTCCGTTACAAAAACCATAGAGTAATTTGAGTTCTTGCTACCAGACTGAGAAGATCCAGATCATTGCTGCCCTTTTTCCCTAGATCTGTAATCAAGCAGGGCCCTGGGGGACCTCTGGGCACAAAAGTATGAGTCCTCCATTTCTTGTTTTTGAGAAGTGGGCCTCATTCAGCCTCCAAAAGCTTCCCTGAGTTTAATCAAGAAACAGGTTCAGACAGTTGCTGATCAGGGCAGAAAGGGGATGCAATACAAGGGAAGAATAGTCAAGAAACAGTGGTATAGCCTTGGGGCAGGGCCCTGGTTCCCTATCAGTGGATACACATAACAATATAGGCATCTTTTCCTTATGCTTCTTTTATCAATGACTACTTTAAAATGGAACTGCATAGAGTCTTTCCTTGTCCTTCTCCCTAGCTTAAGTGCACCCTAAATGAAACTACCCATAAGCCAAAAATTAGGAACCCTGAGCACAATTGCCTGTGGGTTAAAGCACATGATGTTTTCCAGGAACTTTCCTAATTTGTTCTAATGTCTGATCAATATGCCCTTTTCACAAATACTGCTATTCTAGGCAATAACCCAGACCACCATCATGATCATGCCAAGATCTCCTGACTCTAGCTTTGATGACTAAGATTCCCCCTAAGAAAGAGGAATACATGTCTGTCCCAATCCTGATTCCTATTTGAAAGACTATTTTTCCCCTTTTTACTATAAAACTTCTCCCAGTTCTTCCCAATGGGGTCACAGTTTTAAGGCCTTAGCCTGCTGTGGCTCCCTTTGCCTGGCAAAGCTATCTTTTTCTCCTTCACCTAAAACTTCGTCTCCATACTTGTATTCATCACCAGAGTACAGAGGCCGAATTTCGGCAACAGACCTAGTAGTAACTTTCCCAAACTGTAAGAATATTGTATAAGAACATGCAAATCCTGTTACTCGGGGTTCCAGGAAATTACAGGGAAATACACTCACACACACACAACCAAAGTCTCCATGCAATTTATTTGTGATTATTATCAGAAACACCATGTTCACACGCACCAGTTTATAGGACCCTACAAATGATAGAAGTGATGTAAGGGCCTTAACAACAACAATTACATTTTAAAAAACCACAATTCCTCTGAGTCTCTAAGAAGATTTCAGATGGTTCAAAAAGTCAGTTCCTGAAAGAGTGTGCAAATTTAGTACATCACAGTAAAAAGATCACGACCTACAAACCCAGCTGCCCCGAAGCCAAATATGTTTTTGCTTTCCTTTGCAGGAACCAAGAATCATTCAACTTATTCATGTCCTGAATGAATTCAAGCTATAAACTGAAAAGAGTTACCAGTGATTTCTAAGCCCAGATGGTGTGTTTCCTACTGCCCTTCTTTGTCTTCAAATTAAGCAGTGTTGATTTATGTTTCCTTAACATTTTTATGTAAATTTGTTTGATTAAAGGGTCTTCTTCTAAAATTTGTCTTTGAAAACCATTGGACAAGATGATCTTTATGATCCTACACAGCTCTAAATTCTGTGAGAGCATAAACTATGCCTGTCTTTCTCATCTTCTATTCTCAATTGTCGACAGTGTCTAACAGTGCTTAAGAAATATTGCTATATAGATGAATGAATAAACAAAAGGTAGATGAATACGACTCAGAATGCAATAGTTAAATCCAACAAGGGATATGAAAAGCATTACTAAGATGTATCCTTTAAATTTTTTAATAAACATTTGTTCATTCATTTACCAAATATGTATTGAGCACCAATTGTGTACAGGTACATTTTACACAGTTGGAAAACATCAGTTAACAAAAAAGGAAAGGACAGATGATAAAGAATACACATAAATAAATACATAAAATACCTATCTTGATAGAAGGTATTGACTGCAAATGTGGGACACTGTAAAAGGATTCAGGAGGACCCATGCTTCAGAGGTGGTAAGTTGTAATAATAAGTAGGAAGGTCTTGGGTGACCTCATTGAGAAAGTAACTTACAATCAAAGAATTGAAGATTGAAATCAAATTAGCCATGCAGAATACCTAGTGGAAATAAATTCTAGGAAGAAGAAATAACTAGCCCCAAATCTCTAAGACAGAAAAGCACACATTATGTTCAAGAAACAGGAAAGAGATCCATGTTTCTAGATAGGAGTAAACAAGTAGGATACAGTGGAAGATTATCTTCATCAGCTTGGGCTGCCATAGCAAAATAACACAGATTGGGTTGCTTAAATGTATTTTCTCAGAGTCTGGAGGCTGGAAGTCTAAGGTCTAAGTCTAGGAGAGGTGGTTTCTGGTGAGAGCTCTCTTCCTTATTTACAGATGGCTGAGTTCTCATATGGCTTCTCCTTAGTGTGCACTTTCATAAAGAGAGACAGAGACCTCTCTCTTCCTCTACTTCTGAAGGCACCAGTCCTAGGACCTTACCCATACAAAACTCATCTTACCTGAATTAGCTCCTAAAGACGTATTTCCAAATACAGTCACATTAGAAGTTAGAGTTTCAATGTTTGAATTTGGTGAGGCTATATTTCAGTCCACAGCAGGGATCGACAAGGTAATGTTGGAAGCAAATTACATCGTGAAGACTTGGATAATCTCTGAAATTCTCTATCCAAGGGAGTTTTACAATCCTGTGTTCTATGAGGCCATAGAATTTTTTTCTTCCAATTATTTCTGGCTTCTTCCTCATACCTAAAATGGCAAGAGATGAAAGCTAAGAAGATACTCAACTTGAGTCTCAAATGTCAGCTTTGAATACTGGTTTTGAATACAATTGGAATAATTTACTTGAACTTAATAATTGAATTCTATATCACAAACTTCAGAATTAAATTTCCTTTAATTTAACATGCAAATCTATGCATAAACATGCAAAACAGGATTCATAAAGAAGCTGAAACCTTTCTTCAGGCTTTACTATTAGGGTCAAAGAATGGAGATAGGAGGCAGGGAACATGAATTCTTTAAGGAGAATTTTTGTATCTCCTAATATGCCAAAATACATTTTGGATGCTAACTGGTAAATGGACTGGTTAAGCCAAAAATGAGGTGAGACACTGTTCAATTTAATTGCAAAAATTCTTACCTCATATTTATAAAGTTTACTAATGGTCTAATAGATAATGTACAAAGATGTCTAATTGCCACTAAGGATCAACTACTCAGCACATATGGGTCATGAATTTTTGGCAGAGTATCCTTCCATTTAACCAGAAAATAGCCTATTCAGTAAAATAATCTAATCTGATCTTTGTTCATTGTCATTAAGGAAGAAAACAAACTTGCAGTAATAGGAGTAAATTTAAGCTTCAGAATTATCATCTAAGCTGAGCTAACTGTAAAAATGTTATAAGCTTGTATGAATTTCAATATTTTAAGAGTAATAGTAATTATTATCATTACTATCATCATCACCACTTTAAACCGTGTCTCACATTGTTTCATTCCAAACTTAGTTTCCTAATATGACAGAGTACAGAATATTCCACCCAATGCAAATCTATGAAAAGGAAAAAAATTGCACTTATTTGTATATCTGTCCAGGCAGGACCTAGATGATAGCTGTCTTATTTTCTCTTTTTACAAATGAAGAAAGAGACCCAGAAAGGTTAAATAGTGAAATATGAAATTAAGATGATTTGCTTTCACACAGATTTAACGGCTCTATCCGTAGCTACCCATTCAGCTTCAAATCTAGTCAAACAAATAAATGAATAATAATCTCTAAAAAATTATTTCTGTGTCATAGGACTAACGAAAATGTACTCTCTGTTGTGAGCTTTACCAATCAAGCACAGATTTCAGCCTTAGATAAGAGGAACAACATTTTCTCAAGATAATCAGATGGCAAAATTTCTATCATTTTGTGTGTTAGAAATGTGAGCTATTGTATTTTTTTTAACTCATCTAGGAAAAGCCAAACAGCTCTCCATCCTGTTTCGGATGCATTCTCCAAATCAGTTTTCAAACTCTAAAGGGAGAAAGACATCCAAATAAAAAGAAAATTATCATCTATGCATAGATTTCTCTAAATGAGAATTTTACATAGGGTAGATCTCTGTTCTTTATCTACACTAGACCACATTACAAAAATAATCCCTTAAGAACAAAAAAATAAGGGCCCAAAAGATCTTTGTTTTGACCTCATATACCCAAGGGTCATTGTTCTATTGCAATTAGTGTTTGTGGTTACAGTCATAAGGTGGTGACTTCCATAACACTGTCACAAGTTATAACCCTGAAAGTAATATGAAGCCAAGACACCAGCAAAGCTGACCCAACAAAGACGGTTATAAAATTAGCAGTGGACTAGAGATAACTTTACACCAGTTGCTAAGGGCAACATACAACCGATGGATAATGTAATAATAAATAATAAAGCACATTAAACCCACTTATACTAAATAAGTTCACAACATCATTAATATCCGTAGCAGCAGGGGCACCAAGCTGACTGAGGTAAACAAAGGTGTTGATGATGACCATAGCTTAAGGAAAGGCCTAACCACTTAAATGACCTGATAGGTTGTACAACAGAAGGGGGAAAAGGACACTGCTGTTTCTGCTTCGTTTGTCCTTGCTTTTAACTTAGCCCCTGAAACTCTGTTTCTTTCCACTGTTGCCATATTTTTCACCTCCCTCTTATTGAAGGTAAGGGATCTATATTTTTACAACCTTAAGGACATAGATTCTCACGTCAGCAAGTTTCCTAATTTCTAGTGTGTGCTACACCCTCTTCCCCACATATGAACTGCTCCTTAGGCTTAGCCATGATTTTCACTTTTATTTCTTATTTATTCATTTCCTTCTCAGAAATGTTGAACATAAACTTCTATTAACCAAACCCCTGTTTGTCTTCTGTTCTCTACTGGAGTGGGGGTGGAGGAAAGGGAAGAAGGAAAAAGGGTGTTGAAGAAGTTGTAAATATATGAAGTCTTTCTGGACAAAATTCTAAAGGCAAAAATAGCCTGGCAACTGTCACTCCTTTAAAATCACCATTCTCAGGTTATCAGTGATACATCTACAATAGCATGCCAAATTTGGATTTTTCCTCTTCTCCATGAATGCCCTGACCATTATCCTTTTAGGAGACAGTTACCTTAATAATTTTATAGCAGCTTCTAATTAACTCAAATCCTTCTGAAAGAAAGTACCTCGACTAGAAGGGGGTAATCAATCAAGGTAAATGTAGACGTCATGTCAGATCCTGGAATATAAAGAAGAGATAGTTTGAACACAGGAGTCTACAGCTTGCTTAAATAATACTGTACAGAAGTCAGCACCTCTGTATCCAGTAGAGTTGAGCCATATGAAATCACAGATCTAGAGAATGTTAGATTTCTCAAGAACCTTAGAGATTCTTAGGGATTATCTAGGCAATCACTCTCACTGTGCATTTGAGAATTTAATTAGTTTGTCCAAAGTCAGACCAGTGATTATAAGAGCAGTAGTCTTTGAGTGTTCTCAACCAGTAATAACTTCAGAAGAAAGTAGGCGCTTTGAGACACATCTATGAAAACCATGGACTCTGGACTCAGGTGGTCATGTTTCAGTCCTGGTTCCAGCATTTACTAAGGCTCTCTGATTTTGGACAAGTTCTTTAACCTCCCTGTACCTCTCTCCTCATCTGCAAAATTGGATTAATAAAATTAACTTTTTCTTGGGCCAATAGGAGCTACAAGAACTTCATAAAGTGATAAATGTAAAGCACGGATAAGAGCCTGGAATATGATAAGTGCTCAATTAATTTTATGCCACTATTAAAGGAGTGGGGGGTTCCCATCATGGCTCAGCAGAAAGTAATCTGACTAGCACCCATGAAGACGCAGGCTCAATACCTCACTCAGTGGGTTAAGGGTCCGGCATTGCCGTGAGCTATGGTGTAGAGCATATCACAGACACGACTTGGATCCCACATTGCTGCTCCTATGGCGTAGGCCAATGGCTACAGCTCTGATTCGACCCCTAGCCTGGGAACCTCCATAAGCTGAGGATGTGGCCCTAAAAAGACTAAATAAATAAATAAATAAAAATAAAGGAGTGGAAGAAAAACCAACAGGAATAGTCTGTACTTCCACAGTGATGTCTTCTTTTATCCTTTTATTTTTCCTCTAAAATTTGCCCTTTCCCACTCTCCAAACTCATTGCTGTCTTCCAAGAACAATTCATTAAGGCCAAGACATACTTTCGTTCACTATAGCAAATCCAATTTTTAAAGCAACGCCAGACACACAGTAGGTACATGATAAATAGTTATAGAATAAGTGTATGCTAGATCTGAAGCCTGAACTATCTCCAATAAGAGAAAGTTTGTGATTCTGGAATTTTTCAGAAAGGGCAATGTGTGTATATTTTTTTAAAATTTTGTTTTAACAATTTACTCCTAAAATGTTTTTGGAATTCTCCCTCTCCTTCTATGATCCCTAATGGCTGAGGATAACTCACTTTTATACATCCCAAGAAACTAGAACCAAGGCCTCTCTGTCATTTCTGCTATATTAGAAGACATGGCAGTGTTCCTTCATCACAAAACAAGTCACAATTTTGTCATCTGCAGAAACTAATATTTTTGCTGAATTGACTGAAAAATCATTGAAAGTTTAAAGGTCAGGATTGGAAACTCAAGTTTACTATTAACCACCTGTTTGACCTTGCACAATTCATACACTTTCTGGGCCTCAACTTCTAAGTCTATAAAAGTGAAAAGCTAGATTTAGATCATTTAATTGCAAGGTCTCTTTTAGTTCTGTGGTTGTGGCATAGGCTGGCAGCTGCAGCTCCAATTTGACCCCTAGCCTGGGAACTTCCACATGCCACAGGCATGGCCCTAAAAAGCAGGAAAAAAAAAGGAGGGATTAAAAGATTTTATAAGGAAATGTGAGCACTATGGAAAATTAAAGTCAGAAGCAAAAGGGGGTGGGGAATTGCCAAAAATAAGGCACTCTATAAAGGAAAGATAATGAGAAATCAGAAAATAATTCTGTGTATGAGTCTATCATCTGTTTTTAGGTGATGTATATATTAAAAGCATATTGAGACCACATTAAGTTATGAGTCTTGCATAGTGCTGGATAACATAGCTAATCCAGATGGAAGCAATATTGAGGAAGGAGAAACAGTTAACAGAAGATGAGATGCATTGATGTGTTCAGATACACAGAAGTAGAATAAGTACAATCACAGTGCAGAGAAAAAAAATCATAGCCTGGGTAGAACTTCAAAAATGTTTTGCTTACATATTGGCAAAATAATTTTTCACCAGCTTAATTGGTTGTGGGAATTCCCGGTGACTTTGCAGTAGGGAACCTAATATCCATGAGGATTGGGTTCGATCACTGACCTCGCTGAGTGGGTTAAGGATCTGGCATTGCCATGAGCTGTGGTGTAGGTCACAGATATGACTCGTGTCTTGCATTGCTGTGGCTGTGGTATAGGCTGGCAACTGCAGCTCCAATGCAAACCCTAGCCTAGGAACTTCCATGTGCTATGCGCACAGGCCAAAAAAAAAAAAAAGGTTTAATTTGTTGTATAGAATATAATTTCTGGTGCATTGTAGGAATTAACATTTATTAAATAAAACATTTGCATTATCTTGTAAAAAATATCCAAAAGAAAAACCCAAATATCATAGCAATCTGATACCAATATATTTTAAAATTTGTACAAGCAAGATTTCCTTTATATCAGAAATTTTATATTATTTCTTTCACTTCTTGGATTCATAATTCTATCTCAACTACATAAAAAATAATACCACATTATAACATATTTTATGCTTGTCTTTTCTATCCCAAAAAGTATAAATGGAAATGGAAATATATTTTTTATGAAATTTCCTTTGATTCTAACTTTGGCTTAATATTACACAGTCTCCTTAATATTTTACAATTGAGCAAAACAGTACTTTCATAGCTACTTATTAAATATAAAAAGCAAATTTCATTGCAAATAATTTCTTAATAAGGTGAGTAGATTATCATTTTTATTAGTTCATATATCATAAAATAACTTATTAGTAAATGTTAATAGAATCATTAACAATTCTATTACTATTTTTCTGTTTGCTTTAAAAATGTTATCTGTTGAGAAGATATTTTCCTTTATATAATTACATGGGAATAGAAGTTTTTAATGGCAACACTACAAAATTCTTTGAAACTTTTCTAAGGTACATGTCAAAAATTACATTGTGTTCTAATCATCATTTTTAATGATCTATCAGCTGAAAACTCAATTAGGTCTTTCTTTACTTTTATTTCACACCACAAATGTGTCAATAAATGCATGTCATCCAGTCATTAGAATCTTTTACTTTCTCTGTTTCAGGAAAGGGTTTACTATTCTGTATTCCAAGAATTGTCATTATTTGATGAATTGCAACTTTGAAAGATCATGTTTCAAACTTTAGTTCCAATCTAAGTCAGCTGATTTTGCAGAACAATAAGCTCTTCACTGGAAACCGTTGACAGATGGGTTTTTCATTTTCAGTGAAAGACTGAAGAATTTTACATTCCCACCATTCCACAGTAAAATAAATTTGAATTAAAAAATCCAAGCACATTCTAAAATATTCCAATTCTAATTCTACATTTTATTAATATATACACATGACATATATGTGTCTGTATACATATATACATGACATATATGTACATATATATATTACAGAGATAAAACATAACATTTTATTTTTCTATATGTAATTTCACAAATATTTTCATGGTGTAGATCATTGATATTCAGGTTCATAAAGGGAGATAATAGGAGAATACCAAATGGCAGATTAACTAAATATAAAACCTTTGGATTATATGATTTAACCACTAAAATTATTGTAATACTAATATTTTATTATAACAGAATCACAATCTTCAGAGTGTTTTTCCATCAATATTAAACCAGATTCACCCAAGAAACAGAAACTACGCTTACCCTTTCATAGTAAGGGGATTTAGTACAGTGAATTGGGTATATACTAACAGGAGGACTGAGAAGCCACATAAAAGATCATGAGGCAACGAAGAGATGGGCAAAAGCTAAAAGCTTCCTCTAAGTCTAGAAGGACAACAGGAGGAGGAGGTAACACTAGAGTCCAGGAGAAGAAAAAAATGGCAAGAATGTAAACCCAGTGGGAACTTCCCTGCCAGACTTGTGACCCTAGAATAAATGCCTGGCTGGTGCAGGTTGGAACCAAGAAGAAGCCCCAGCCAGACATGCTAACTAAAGAAGAGAGAATGGAAGAGAGACACCCAGGCTTTCCTAGAACACACATCATTGAATTTTCTAAAGCTGCTTCCCGAGATTGGATTAAGATGGCAGAATAGACAGACTGGAGCTCAACTTTTCGCCCAAATAACAGCAAAAATACAACCAAATGCCAAGCAACCTTCAACCAAATGGATTGTAAACTTCCAAAAAAGATACTCTGCTCCAGAAGACACAACAGAGACCACATCAAGAGGTAGGAGGGGCAATTACGTGATAGAAGCAACCCCATACCTCCTGGGTGGGAAGTCCCACAGACTGGAAAGTAACTGCATCACAGAGACTCAGCTACAGGACTGAGAGTTCTGAGCCTCACGTCAAATCCCCATGCCCGGGGATCAGGCACAGGGAGAAAGAGCCCCTGGAGCATCTGGCATTGAAGGCCAGAGGGGCTTGTGTGCAGGAGCTCCACAGGACTGGGAGAAACAGAGACCCCACTCTTGAAAGGCACACGCAGACTTTCATGTGCACTGGGTCCCAGGGCAAAGCAGTCTCCAGAGGAATCTGGGTGGAACCTGACTGCCATTCCTGGAGGATCTCCTGGGAAAACAGGGGTGACTGTGCCTGGTTGTGGGGGAAGGGCATTGGAGATGAAGCTCTCGGGGATATTCAGCAGCCTGCACTTCTCTGGAGGTGGCCATTTCTGGGAAAATCTGGTCCTTCCCATCAGCGCTGAGAAGCCCCAGGCCAAACAACAATTCAGGTGGGATCTCAGCCCCACCCATCAGTAAACAGGCTGCCTAAAGACCCCTCAGGCACACAGCCAGCCTCTAATCTCATCCAGAGACAAAGCCCCATCCATCAGAGGGAGAGGAATCAACC
>PVHT020000065.1:2689357-2716630 GCA_004024745.2 Catagonus wagneri
AAGAGAATAAAGGAAGAAAAAAAGAGCAACAAAAATCCCAAACAGTTAATAAAATGGCAATAAGGACATATCTATCAATAATTACCTTAAATGTTAATGGACTGAATGCCCCAGCCAAAAGATATAGACTAGCCGAATGGATACAAAAACAAGACCCATATATATGCTGTCTTAAAGAGACCCACTTCACTTCTAGAGACACATACAAATTGAAAGTGAGAGGATGGAAGAAAATATTCCATGCAAACGGGCATCAAAAGAAAGCCGGAGTAGCAATACTCCTATCACACAAAATAGACTTTAAAATGAAGAACATTTTAAGAGACAAGGAAGGGCACTACATAATGATCAAAGGATCAATCCAAGGAGAAGATATAACAATTTTAAATATCTATGCACCCAACATAGGATCACCACAATATATAAGGCAACTGCTAACAACCTTAAAAGGAGAGATCAACAATAACACCATCATAGTGGGGGACTTTAACACCCCACTTACAGCAATGGACAGGTCATCCAGGCAGAAAATCAATAAGGAAACACAAGCCCTGAATGAAGCATTAGATCAGATGGACTTAATAGATATTTATAGGACATTCCATCCAAAAGCAACAGAACACACATTCTTCTCAAGTGCGCATGGAACATTCTCTAAGATTGATCACATCCTGGGTTACAAATCAAGCCTCAGTAACTTTAAGAAAATTGAAATAGTTTCAAGCATCTTCTCCGACCACAATGCTATATGACTGGAAATCAACAAGAAAAAAATGGCCAAAGATACAAATACGTGGAGACTAAACAACATGCTACTAAATAACCAATGGATCATAAAGCTGCTTCCCACTGGCTGAAAATTTGCAGATATCAGAAAGCAAGAGGGCATGGAATGGATCATTTCCTACAATACAGAAAAGCAAGTAAAATGGATAAATAACAGCGTTCTACTGTATAGCACAGGGAACTACATTCAATATGCTGAAATAAACCATAATGGAAAAGAGTATAAAAAGAATGTACATGTGTATGTAACAGAATCACTTTGCTATAAAGTAGAAATTGATACAACATTGTAAATCAAAGTCTTAATTTAAAAAAAAAAAGCAAGTAAAGAACAAAGACTGGATGGAAAGCAAACACATAATTGATGAGCACAGCATCCATAATTGATTCTCACAACCACTTTAAGAGATAGACAAAATATACTACAAGGATTCATTTTTTTCTTTTCTTTTCTTTTTAAGATAAGGCCACTGGATGCCAAGAAGAGTTGAATATGATCCTCAAACCCAGACCTTTTATTCTAGGACTCTTTTAAGAACAACACAACTTAATACACCATTTTATTTTATTGCATTTTATTGTCTTTTTAGGGCCACACCCACAGCATATGGAGATTCCCAGGCTAGGGGTCGAATCTGAGCTGTAGCTGCCAGCCTATGCCACAGCACAGCATTGTGGGATCTGAGCCATGTCTGTGACCTACAGCACAGTTCAGGACAATGCTGGTTCCTTTACCCACTGAGTGAGGCCAGGTATCGAGTTCTCTCATCCTCATGGATACTAGTCAGGTTCACTAATCACTGAGCCACAGCATGCGGAAGGTCCTGAGTCCGGGATTGAACTAGAGCCATAGCAGTGACAATGCTGTATCCTTAACCACTAGACCACTAGGGAATTCATCATCTTGGTTTAAAATAAGAAAATAAGACTAAACAAAATGAGTTTAATAGTTGTTCGTTTACTCTATTGAAATGATTGTGCTGCTTACAAATCAATAACCTAGTATTTAAGTGTTAAGGAACTTTCAAACTTTCAGCCTGTTTACTAGTTTTCTTCTGTAAAGCATTTCAATTTAAAAAATAATAAACACAAAGCTTAATTAATTAGAGTTGGGAGACCAGAAGTGTAAGCTCTCCTGAGACAATAGCAAGGCCTAACAGGAAGAAATACAGTCCTCTTTCCTGGAAAGGACTCAGCCAATAAAAAGCCATGAACTCTTTTTTATCATAACCCTCACAACTTCCTTTCCACCCCTATAAATGAGCTCTCCTTCCCTTTCCACAAGGGACTTACATATGGCTCACCATGTTTGCAGGGTGAATTGAAATTCTCTGCTCTACAAAGAAGCCCATCTTTTCTGAAGAACAATCTAGAATTCTATTCATTTTAGGTTAACATTTTGGTGGCTCATACAGGAACCAGGGGAGATACTGGAAGGCTGTTGAAGTGGTGAGCAAACAGGTGCACTGCCTATTATAACCCACTGTTTCTCTTGCTGATCTTAGAGTTTGAAATTAAGACTTTCTCCTGGATCTAAGCCCTATTGGCCTTTGAAGCTCTTCAAACTTTATTCAGGATCTATTCAAAAGCTTCATTTTCAGGTTAAGGGCTTGTTCTATATGCAAGTACTCATTTGGCACTTTGGTCTGATTTTGATATTAGACTCTTCCAATTGAAGCCAGCTAGACTTCCACCAATTTCTTCAAGAACAGAGGCTGCCTCACTGAAACTGTGTCAGTTCTGGTGTCAACCCACTTTCTTGTACTAGGGGCTATTCTCTGGAAATTGATGAAAAAGCCTTTGCTCTGGCTCCTCCAGGACCAAGCTGTTTCCTTGGAATTGGCTGGTATTAGCTTGCAAGCTGTTTGAATTGAGCTGTTAGAGCTACAAGCTGTTTAAAGTCTTTGAAAATTGTTCTCTTACTCTAGAGAAAAACCTCTGAGAAATGGCATTTCAGGCATCTAAATGTTTGGAGGACTCCTCTCCTCCAGAGAGTCCAGCCAATTTTATGTTTAAAAACCATGATCTTTTTACATGCACCGTTCTAACTGAATAAATAAATTTGATCAAAGGCAATTTAGAATATTAACGGCCACTATGAGAAAAATTTGAAATCCCCAAACAATTTTCTTAAAACCAAATTGTATTATAATAGCTCAAAAATTTCCAGAGCTGAGTGGTGTGACTATTTTGATTGGTATTTTGAGGATTTTAAATGTTATCAGTTCCCTAAAATTGCTTCTCTGCAAGAATTCAAAATTAACTGAAGCAAACAAACAATTAAATAAAATAAAATAGAGTCCAAAGCCTCAGGCTTTTCTTCCTCGGCTTCTTTGTTTCAGGATCTGCCCCTGCTGCTATCTTGTCTCTTTCCCTCAGCTGCTTGTGGCCAAACCCCACCTCTGACTCCATCTTTCTTCTTCACTTTTACGCTGCCTGTGTCTCCTCTATAGTCTCAATTTCCCCAATACTAATTTTCTTTCACAAACTTCCCCTTTTCTTTGAAATTCTCCACACTTTATTTTTCTCTGAACTTGTCAGAACCCTTTGTTTTTTATTTTTCAGCTGCTCCTGTGACATATGGAAGTTCCTGGGCCAGGCCTTAAATCTGAGCCAGAACTGTGACCTACGCTACAGCTGTGGCAACCATGGATTCTTAACGCACTGCACTCAGCCAGGAATCAAACCAGTATACTACAGAGAGAACCTATCCTTTTAAAATTAATCCATCTGTGGAACCAGAGACTAAACTCTTAATTTCTAATATTCCCTAGACTAAACCTGAACTGCAAACATAGTCAAAGATTTTCCCAAAGTCACTAAAGGTTCTGACAGATTTGCTGAGAAATGTAATAGAGTCATTCAAATTTATCAGCCTGACTTTTCTGAGTTATATCAGTTAGTTCACTTGCTTTTCGGTGAAGGCCAGGCCCAGCATTGGGTGAAAACCACTAATGGGGAGTTCCCATCGTGGTTCAGTGGTTAATGAACCTTACTAGTATCCACGAGGACGTGGGTTCCATCTAGTATTGCTGTGAGCTGTCATGTAGACCGGCAGCTATAGCTCCTATTTGACTCCTAACCCTGTGAACTTCCGTATCTTTGCATATCCTGTGGCCCTAAAAAGACAAAAACAAAGAAATAAATAAACAAAAAAAAAACCTGTGAGCATTTGTAAAAATTCATAAAATGATAAACTTCATTTCAATATAACTGACTTCAAAAAAAAGAAAAGAAAAATGAAAACCACTAACAGGGAAAATCGTGAATGATTTCTAAAATTATAATGAGGAGACGAGCCCACTAACTTATAAGAACAGGCTTGAGCAATTGCTAAGCAACTTCATTGAGCAACTCCTAGGGCTTTTCCAAAGTTTATTAATTGAAAGAAAATTCAGACTTGCACACAAAAATCTAATGAAGCCTGTTGATGACTATTACAATTGACTTTAGATTCTGGTCTTCCTTCAGATATTGATTCACCTAGGTAGCTTTCAAGTCTATGTTTATTAATGAACTGAACTAGGACATTTCCTTTCTAGAAAAAGGACAAGGATGGAATGGGAAATTATGCCCCCTCCAGATTCAGTTAACCTGGCAAACAAGCTATCTCAACACTAGATGAGTCACCTCAAAGGAAGACCACCAAAATTATTAATCTTCAACTCCAGCAAATGAAGCTTCTTAAATAATACCCAAACCTCCTAGTTTCTGCAATTATTGCAAAGATCCAGGACACAGGAAAAGATATAATTACAAACTGAAGTACTTTAGTCACCTTCAGCTCTCTAACCATCCTTTACGAGATCATTCCAAATCTCAAAAATGGGGTTCTGAGGAGCTCCAGGGCTCTTCCCAATCCCCTCTCTTAATGATTTTAGAAATATTTCTCCAATTAGGAGTGAATCCCTTCCAGTCCTAAGTTAAACTAAAGCCACATATACGGAAATTCCCAGGTTTAGGGTTGAATCAGAGCTGTAGATGTCGGCCTACACCACAGCCACAACAATGCCAGATCCTTAGGCCACCAATCAAGGCCTGGGATCAAACCCACATCCTCATGGATACTAGTCAGGTTCATTTCCACTGAGTCACAACAGTAACTCCCACGCCCTTTTCTTCTTAATTCCTCTGTTGCTACCATTTATTAGACCAAGACTTCTTAAAAAGCTATAATGCCATAATTTCTTTCTCCCTAAAGGGGGACATCATTCTAGAATTTGGCAGTAGGCATCAAAGTAACCAACCACGTAAATTAAATGTCTTTGACATCTGTTATTTATTCTGCTTCTGACAGTACTAAAGCTGATTCTGGAAACAATGATCATTGTCCCTCTTTGAATCAGCTACCACCTTCCTTAGGAGCAAAATCTCCAACTGATATCAGTAAGTTTCACACTGCATCCTCTATGACAATTCAAATGGATCCTTCAAAACATCTTCCCAGAATTAGACAATACCCTGTAAATAAAGAAGCCCTTCAAGGGGTATAAAGCTCATAATAGAAGATTGGAAAATTCAAGGTCTCATTATCTCTTGACTAGCCCCTGTAACACTCCTGTTTTACCAGTGAGAAAGCCTAATGGCTGAGGGTGAAGGTTTATTCAGGACCTCAGAGCAATAAACTGGGATTTATTCCTCAGTGCCCTCTTGTCCCTAACCCTACGACATTGCTAACATCCATATTAACTAGAAGCAATTTTTTTTTTGTCTTTTTGCATTTTCTAGGGTCGCACTCGCGGTATATGGAGGTTCCCAGGCTATGGGTCTAACAGGAGCTGTAGCTGCCGGCCTTCGCCACAGCCACAGCAATGCGGGATCTGAGCTGCCCATGCAACCTACACCACAGCTCACGACAACGCCGGATCCTTAACCCACTGTGCAAGGCCAGGAATCAAACCCGCAACCTCATGGTTCCTAGTCAGATTTGTTAACCACTGAGCCATGACAGGAACTCCAGAAGCAAATTCTTTACTGTAATTTATTTATGCAGTGCATTTTTCAGTATTTTGGTTGAAGATAACCAGTGCTTTCACCTTCACTTGGGAATAAAAACAATTCACCTGGACAGTAATGTCTTAGGATTTTACTAAGAGTTTCGTATTTCTTACAAATCCTGAAGGTTGATCTGGATAATAAAAAGTTTCCTAGAGGTTCTACTTTGTTGTAGTATGTTGGTCCTTTGCTTCTTTGCTTTCCTTCTCAAGACTTCCATAGGAAGATGGCATCCACTAACTAAAGCTTTTATACTTTCAATAATATAAGGTCACGAAAGAAAAACTGCAGTTTGCCCAAACTCAGGTTTGATATTTAGGGCATCTGATATCAAAAATAGCACTATACTTGGATCCAGGGAGACCTCATGGCATTCTCAGTTTCCCAAAACTTAAAACTTAGCACCAAATATGAGATCTTCTCAGCCTACTTTGTTATTGCCAGAACTGGATTCCAAATTCCTCCCTTACGGTCAAAAACTCCAGTTCACTTTTATGGCAAGAAATGAACAACACAGCTTTCAAGTTCTTAAATAAGACTTTGATGAACCGCCTGCCCTTTGTCAACCCACTATCAGATGCTCCTCTTTTTGTATGTGAAAAGGAAGAAAATGCCCTTGGGGTACTCACCCCAAAACAGCAGGGACCACAATCAACCCAAGGGATTTTAGTTAGCAAATGGGCCATACCTGGGACTGTCTCACTTCCCTTAGTCATTATAACCATTGTCCTTTTGGCTAAGACCACAGAGAAAATCATTGTGCAATCCCCTGTAACTATTTTTGCATATCATGCAGTAGAAGCCCTTCTGAATTCTCATCACACTCAACATTTTATCTCAACTTTCCTATGAAGTCTTTGTTAAATGCTTCTCACATAACTCTTTTAGGATGTGATCTTAACACTGCTACTCTTCTCTGCTTCATCACGTTTCATACCTGCTTAACACTTACGGTGCCTCTTGGTGATCTACAGGAAATTCCTTTGAGGAATGCTGGCTGCTGACATCTCATGGTTCACTGATGGTTTTCATTTAAAAGGTAACAGTGGCAAAAATTGTGCCAGGCATGCTAGTGCAACACCTTTATGTGTTGGCGGGTAGAATCTTTATTTATGGCTAACTGGCCTAACAGGTTGAAGTATATATTCTTATAAGGGCTTATGCTTTGGCCAAGGATAAAATTGCCAATAATTGTACTGATAGTTGATGGGCTTTGGGGGTAGTTCATGATTTGTTATGCAAATATTAAGATTCTGGGGGAATTCTAAACTTGACTCTGTGGAAGCTAATGGAAATCACTTTGCTGATATTTCCACAAGGAATGCTGCCTTTAAAGGGATCAACAGCAGCCAAACCTCTGTCATGATCCAACAGAATATCTTCCCAAATGATAATTTAGAAAAACTGCATAGAGAAGCCTAAGAGTTGGCCTCAGAAAAGGAAAAATGAGATTGAAATTCAACAATTATTCATTTGATAGAAAAGGAAAGCTTTTGGCTTGAACCAAATAACAACCCAGTTTTAACAGAGACTGTAAAATTCCCACCCTTCACCACTGTACATGCATTGAACCATTTGTCTACTGATAAAGTGATAACATTCATGAATCAAAATTGGTGGAAAAACGTTAACAAGGCCAAAAACGTGCCTCCCTCACTTGTCCAAAGTACAATCAGGGAAGCCTGTTCCTACTGTTCCCAGACTTTTTAAACTGCCTAATGGGCTATTCTAGGCCTGACAAATGGATTTAATACAACTGCCTCCATCTCATGGATGTAAATATGTTTTAGTCATGGTCTCTGAGTTTTCACACTGGACTGAAACTTCTCTTGCAAACAGGCTATTGCCTCTTCTATGGCTAAAGTTCTTTTCAAAACGATTACCTCTACTTGGGGAACTTCTCTCAAACTTCATAATGATCAAGGAACACATTTTACTGGCCAGGTACTTCGTGAAGCCCATGCTGTTTAGCCAGCTTTACAACACTTTCACTGCATTACCATTCCCAGTCATCTGGTTTAGAAGAATGCACCGATGACATTATTAAGACTCAACTGACAGGAAGTTCCCATTGGGGCATAGTGGAAATGAATCCAACTAGTAACCATGAAGCTGCAGGTTTGATCCCTGGCCTCACTCAGTGGGTTAAGTAAGGATCCAGCGTTGCCATGAACTGTGGTGTAGGTCACAGATGCAGCATGGATCCTGAGTTTCTATGGTTGTGATGTAGGCTGGCAGCTGTAGCTCTGATTCAGTCCCTAACTGGGAACTTCCATATACTATGGATGTGGAACTAACAGAAAAAAAAAAAAAGAAGAAGAAGAAGACTCAACTGACAAAATTTATAGAGACCTTCCAAAATACCTAGGCCAAAATCACTGCCATGCTCCAATATTACAAAGATTTAATTGCTTCTGAAAGAGTGGGCTAAGTATCTGGCATTGCCACTGCTGTTTGCTGCTGTGGCATGGGTTTAACCCCTGGCCCAGGAAATTTTGCATGACACAGGCATGGCAAAAAAGAAAAAAAAAATAAGGAAAGAAAAGTCTGAAAGGCTTAAAAAAAAAGTGTTTTGGTAGGGCAATCTTTTCACAATGTACTCTCAGAAATGATGATCTTAAGTACTACACCTTCTAATAGAGATATCATCTATTGGAAAAGACATTTCCAGAAGTACTCTCCTCAGTTTCTTTGGAGAGGCCCCTATCAGGTACCACTAATCAATCCTTGAGCTGCAAAACTCCAAGAAATAGACCCTTGGTTAAATGTGATATACCTAAAGAGAGCACCGAACCCTGACTAGAACTGCACCATCATCCGGTGACCTGAAAGTAAAGATTTCATTTCCCAAAACTGAAGCAGATGACATCTCATGAGATAGTTTTGCCAAGATATTCAGACCAGGCTTATTGGAAATTTGTCACTCAACCTTTGATAATGACTTAACACTTCAGGTGATCTCCACTCTATGATATTGAGAACATATGGACTTCAGAAAAAAAGTGCCAAAAAATTTTCCACCTTACCTTTTCTTGTTACTTGAATATGACATCAATAGGTCTCCAGTCTGTGAATGTTCCCCTCAACATGAAACACTACACCCAAGAAAAGCCCTTTCTTACACTGAGGGAAAAATGAAAGCCACTAAAACTAGAAAATCTGACTTTTCATCAGTAATACTTTAATAAGAGTATTGGTCACAAGGGGGGAATGTAAAAGAATTAATGAACAAAAAACTCAATTAAATAAATCAGGAGACCAGAAGGGGGCGCTCTCATTCCCTGTGATGCTAGCAGTTCCCCAAAATTAAAAAGATTCTCTTCTTTTTGGGCAAGGACTCAGTGGACGAAGACCTTAGACCCTGTTTACTATAGAATTTCAGTTTCCTTATCTCCACTATTAAAGTATTCTCCTTCAGATTTCCATTGTGGCTCAGTGGTAATGAACCCAACTAGCATTCATGAGGCCACGGGTTCAATCCCTGGCCTCGCTCAGTGGATTAGGGATCTGGCCTTACCGTGAGCTGTGGTATGGGTCACCAGTGTGGTTCAGATCCTGCGTTGCTGTGTCTGTAGCATAGACCAGTGGCTGGAGCTCCGATTCAACTCCTGGCCTGGGAACTCCCATATGCCATGGGTCCATCCCTAAAAAAGACAAAATATATATATATTCTCCTACCTTTGCCCTACAGGTACTTGCATGTGATTCATACTGAATTGCAGTTCTCTGCTGACCCCAAGTAAACACACCTTTGCTGGAGAAATATCTGAAAGTCTGTTTTAGGGTAAGACATCTCAACAGAGAAAACAAAACCTAGATTCACTAACAACTTAATACGGTCCCAGTGCTGTAACTAAGCAATAGCCACAAGAGCATAGTCTCAGAAATAATGTAAAGATCATTTACAATTGAGATGGATTGGGAACTGTTTATTTTACAGCCTCTGCTGTAACTCTTCTCTCTGTAGGATAATATGACAGTCTATAAAAGAAAAAAATAATATTAACTGTAAGAATTCTTAAACAGAACCTGTCTCTAAAATTGAGTGTGTGTGTGTGTGTGTGTGTGTATTATGGCTATGTTTTAATTGCTGATCTGCAATAACTATTGCATTACTAGGATACACAGAAAAAATTCTGTATTGGAAGATTGTTGTTTTTATCGAACATTTTATTCTGACCTGAGCTTGAATATTATAAATCTTCCTACAGAGAAGGAAGGAAGAAGAAAGGAAGGAAGGAAGGAAGTAGGGAAATGGCAGATAATTGTTAGCCATTCTTTCCAAATGCTAGCTCTCCATGCTACAGATCCCAGGGCAATTTACACTACATAAAATGATTCTCAGCTTTGGACTCCCAAGAGTTTTTAAAGACAGATATCCATATGATGTAACATCATACCAAGCAGAACCCCCTAAACAAGGGAAAGTAGGAAGAAATATCACTGATGTTGCGAATTTTTGCCTGAAACACATTCAATGATGTCTACTGTCAACACTGAGGAGGTGACACTCATGGAATGGTGAGTTTGTGGAGCCAGTAGCACAAATATTGCCACAATTGCTTATAAACCTTTGCCCAGGGTTTGAAAGCAGAATCCATTATCGGAAGAGCCTGAGCTCCCATAGATGGCAATTAATCCAACATTTTTCCCATGGCATAAACGACGATTCAATTTTTGCAGTCCAGGGAAAGTTTATGAGTTTAAAATCTCATGAGTCTAAAACCTATGATCAGGGAAGGGAATTCTGAGATGTGACTAGCCAATTTTTTGCAAAGTCATCTAGGAATGATTGGTAGTATCCCTGTCAATGATAATAGCATCTACCTGAAGAACAGAAAGGAGCAAAATTATGAAACTCTTGTTTTCCCTTCTAATTAGCAGTATTACTTGGGGATGGATATATATATATCCACACATATTTTTGCCATGGATAATGCCATGTTTTGTGGGCTAGGTCTGCAGCCAGATCTCATTGCATGAAAACAGTGACTATTCTTAGTTAAATTTATTTTGCACGGTCAAACCAAATTTCTTTTGGTATTACTTTTCTTGCTGCCAACCAATTACCGTAAACTTCAGTGGCTCAAAACAACATGAATTTATTTCACAGTTTCTGTCATTCCGGAGTCCAGGCATGGGTTAGCTGGGTCTTGTACTGAAGGTCTCACATTTTGAATTCAACTTATCAATCAGTCTAAGATCTCATCTGTGACTTGGGGTCCTCTTCCAAACTCAGATTGTTGATGGAATTCATTTTCTTATGACCATGTGTCTGAAGCGCTGTTTTCCTTGCTAGCTGTCTTTGGAGAACCACTTTCAGTTCCTAGAGGCTGTCCTTGGGTTCTGGCCTCCTGATCCCCTTCTTTACAACATGGCTATTTTCTTCCTTCTGGATCAGCAGAGGAGAATCTCTTCTGACATGTCACTTTACGTGAAACTGAAAGGGCTCATCCAAGATAACACTCTTAACTCCAAATCAACTGATAAATAACCTAACACTGTGAGTGGTATCTTATCATAGTTACCAAGAGTGGGCCTGCTTATACTTAAGGGAATGTGTGTGGGGGGTGGTTTATAGGGGGTTATACCAAGGAGAATCTATCTTATGGTCTATCTTAGAATCTACCTACTGCAACTTTCATGAATTCATTTTGCAAATTTTATATCAATACTAGTAAGAATAATTGTAAATATCTTAGAAGACTAGATATTTTTAAATTAATCTTTGCCAGACAATGTATCATAGTTAACATAACTTATGGATTTGCCTAGAGTTTGAAAATATTAAAAATAATGACACTTCTGAATATACTGATGAAGAAATATGCTTGATAAATATGTAATGCATGTTCTGGATTAAACCAAACATATGCAAGGTTGAATGCAAGGCAATAGCCTTATATTTCCATTTTTTTCTATAATTTGAGAGATCCTGCATTACTCATAATCAGTTTTAAACATAAATCTTAAACACAGGTAGCAGGTATATCACCATAGATAGTCAATGCATGGTATTATTTGGTTGTATATTTATCTAGGACAAATGGTAAATATATACATAGTTATAAGTTCAAAGAGTGAGGACAAAACTAGTAGTTGACTCAGAGGGTCAAGTCCTTAATCAAAGTGTGGTGCATACTGCATTAACACAGGCTCTGATTTGATTTTAATGCATAAGCTCTTGTTCTCTTATTCACAAATGCTTACAACTGACAAGAGGGCTAAAATGGTAATTTTTAGATCATACCAGGATCTAAAAGAAATGTTTTTCATCTCAGTGTCTTTTATGTTACTATTCAAATTGCACTTGTCAAAATGAGCAATATTTTTAACTACTAAGCCTTATGGAATAAAATGGAATAATGCCCTTCATACAACTTGCAGATGTTGTCACTCTAGTTCACTGTGGTAGAGCAATGTATGAAATATAAGCTTTATTATTTCATGGGCATCTTCTTAGGAAAGGCAAGAAAGAAGATATTATTAACTAAATCTGTTCTTCAAAAAAAAGAATGAAAGAAAGAAAGAAAAAGTAACCAGTTTGCTATTTTCAAACAAAAGGCAATCAGTTAGCAGTTTTTGTTTTTGCTTTTTGTTTTTAATAGGCTAGTAGTGGTCTTGAGAATTCAAGTATGTGAAAATCATCCTGAACTGCTTCGTAATTGCCCTCAATAGTGTGGAACTGTGGGTGTTTCTATGTGCATCTATCTTTTTTTGGAATAACTGAATAATCTTGTTTAATGTGCTATGTGTACCCATGCAGACAGATGAAAGAAGTTTTATGTAGAAGTTTGCTACTGTGGTTGTTGCTAAAACTCTACATAGTTGTTCTAAATTAGTGATATTTAAAAATTTCCCTCACTAATTTTAAGTCAAAACTGAAAAGAAGATACATTTGAGGACAGTTCTTTTTTTATTCCTTTAAACTAAATGCCTTTTATAATACAAAACAGCACTCAGTGATCCATGCAGGCTTCCATTTATAATATTAATAGAAGACATGTTCCCTGCTATTCCATCTCATTAATATTAAAGAAAGGACTCCAAGACTGGTGAGCACTTAATCATTTGCAATTAGCACCTAACTGTTAATTCTATGGAGGGCTCTTAGGAAGAGAAGCAAAAGAAGGAGCTCCCATTTGCTAAATGTTAGTTGATTTAACTTAGAGTATTTAATTCTGGGAAAACTCAGTAATTAGAACAATTCATGTAGCTAGACAAGTTTAATTGATCAGTTAAAAATAAAAGAGTCTCCGACTGAGAACAACCATAAGATATACATTTTGGAAACATCCATGATGGAGCCATTTTGCTAATTTATTTTATTAGGCTCTGTGTACTTCTAGGCCACTGGATTTGGCATCTGAGCAGAGGTGAATAAACTTCCTACTCAGCCTACCTCAACACAGATCCCCAAATCCAATTAGTAAAATGGGCAGGTTGTCTGGTTTGGCTCCATCTAGAGCAGCTTGCTTCCTTGATGTCAACTCAACCTAAAAAAAAAAAAAAAAAAAAAAAAAGGGAATGCCTATGAACTTCCTACTTTAAGGCAAAAAAGAGCATCAAGACACAGAAGAAGACTTCCATGCCAATGACTTAGAGCAAAACCAAGCTTCCCACTGCGGTGTGGCCTCTCTGCTTTCCTTCTACATTTATCCTGCCATTTAATGGGCTCTCTATCCTAGCTCTGAAATCTGCCTCCTTTATAGGAGCAGATCCTATTATCAATCATTTGCTGAAAACTTCTTGGAAGAATCAAAGACTTTGGGAGAATTTATTACAAAGCACTAAAGAGGACTTGACCGTAGGGTAGCCATTCTTTAACAAAAGGAGTCTGAATCATCTTATTGGCCCAATTCTTAAAGCTACTTCCAGCATTTTATTTTATTTTTTTCAACCAAAGATAAGCTGTAGTTGGCAGGATCCCTTAAAAGGCAATGGGATTCTATGAAATGAGCAGAGACAGGCTTGTCCATCTCTTCTGTTAGTGTCATTTACTCAATTAGTAATGATGGAGTGCCCCTAGGACATACCACACCAAATGTTGTCTGTGGCAATTTTTAGCACCATTTTCACTGCCAAGTCTAGCAAATTAACCAGATTTAACTAAGCACAGTTCCAACATTTTCTAATTACAGTGGCAATCAAGGCATTTTGAATCTATCTCTTTATGTAACACTTTCCAAAATTCTTATCCTGCAACCTGATATCTTTCCTACATACTTTTTCTCATTATGTATTCTGTTGTTATCTGTTAGTTGCTCTTCTTCCTTTTTATGTATTTTGTTGTAGTTATGGCTATCCCCTTCTTAGTCTTAAATTTGACTCTGCCTCCATTCGGTTTGATAATAAGGCCATCTGCTACCTTTGCCAAATGTTAGGCTCTTATTTTACAGCAGCTTTCCAGATGTGTGTGGGCACTACAGCTGCATAGCCATTACAGATGGCATGGAGAAATCTGTTTTCAGCCTTCTGCCTTACAATATACCCTAATCTTCACCAGCTGTATGAAAGTGCCTTAGCCTTTAAGGATTTGGATGAAAGAACATGGGTAAAGCAACAAAAGTCATCACGATCAGATACATACCTGCCATAAGGCTCCCTCATGGCACAAGATAAACCAGAAGCAGCACCCCAAATGAATCCTTTTGAGAATTAAGTGCAGGCACAGGAGGGTGGGATGCAAATGGTACCTAAAAACAGGCTCTGTGTTTGGTAAAAACCATATCACTGGTCTATGATTCAGGGACAAGGTTTTGAGGCTCTAGACTTATCTGGAGACCCGCCAAGAACCCATTCATTCCAAGAAGAGCACTTGTAGGAGTCCATGATTAAAAACAGTGTATACTAGGGGATAAGAAGTATAGTCTAATAGATCATGAATGTGACTTTGTCTCCTCTACTTACTTGCAAGTTTGCCTGTGCAAGATGCTAAATCTATCAGAGGCCATTTCCTTGTCTGTAAGATTAGGATAATAATAATGTTTACATCACAGGGGTTCTGTGAGGATTATCCAACACCCTTCACTTAGCACCATGCCTGGAACATGATAAATGATCTTAAGTGAAAATTATCAAAATTACTATTATTTGGGGTAAACATTTAGATAGGTGGCTTCTGGCATTTCTTTCCTTGACATACAGCAAATCCAGAAATCTTCTCTCAAATATCCTTTGAAAAATAAAGACAGGGAAGAGCTATGTTTCAAAATGTCCCACTCTTGGCTGCATGCAACATAAAAGCAAAGGAAAGAAAAAAGTATAACCAAGTTAATAAGTAAGGAAAGATGCCATTAAGCTGGAAAGTAAGACTTGTCTTGGATTAGCCAGTATTGTGAATTCCAGGACAAAACCTCAGCATGTGTGTAATTACATAGGTTTTTTACATTTGTATGCCTACTCTCTCTCAGAAATTTCACTGGTCTATGATTCAGTTGCAGTGTGTTAATAGCAAAACAAATAAAATTAGGATGGCATTTTTTCTCTCTAATGCTTTATTTTAATAAAGTTAGGCAATGAGGAAAGTCCTTGGAGCTGGAGTTTAAATTCAAGTTTAACTGTTATTTGGTGTGTGCTATAAAGCAAACTATGTAACTTGTCTAGGCCTTAGTTTCTGCATCTTTAAAATGGAGGAATTGATGTCTATTTTGCAATTATTATTGGAAAGATAAATAATTATTTCCAAGTTCTATGTGCTGGAGTTCTCACCGTGGCTTGCCAGAAATGAATCTGACTAGCATCCACAAGGACACAGGTTTGATCCCTGGCCTCACTCAGTGGGTTAAGGATCCAGTGTTGCCATGAGCTGTGATGTAGGTCGCAGACATAGTTTGGATCTGGCATTGCTATGGCTGTGGAGTAGGCCAGCAACTGCAGCTCTGATTTGACCATTAGCCTGGGAAACTCCATATGCCATGGGTGCAGCCCTAAAAAGAGAAAAAATAAAATAAATAAAGTAAAATTCTATGTACCAGTTTTCTGACCCATAATAGAACTTACTAAAGGATAACTATTATTACCACATTCAATCTTCATAATAGATTTCCATTGTTGTATAGCAAATATAGCAGCTTAAAATAATACCCATTTATTGTAGTTCAGAAGTCCAGGCATGGACAACTGGATTCTCATTCAGTCTTCCAAAACTAAAATAAAGGTGTCAGATGGGCTATGCTCTCATCTGGAGTTTAATATTTTCTTCCCAGCTCAGATGACTGTGGAAGAATTCATTGCTACAGGACTAAGGTCATTATATTCTTTTCTTTTTTGGCCTTGCCTGCAGCATTCAGAATTTCCCAGGCCAGAGATCAAACCCACATCACAGCAGTGACCTTAACCACAGCAGTGGCTGTGACACTGGATCCTTGACCTGCTGAGCCACCAAAGAACTCCAGAGGTCTCTGTTTTCTTTCTGGCTCTCATTCTGGAGTCAATCTTAACTCATTCCTAATTTTCCTTGACACCTTCTCCCCTTCATCTTCAAAGTCAGCAGAGAGTCTTTTGTGCATGGAATCCCTCTCACACTTTAAATGAATTCCCTTACCAAGAAGAGCCCCATCCCATTTAAGAGCTCATCTAATTAGGTCAGGCCCAGGAAACACTATGTCCTTTTCTTGGTCAACAGATTGAGGAACTTAATTATATATGAAAAATCTTTTAACATCAGCACATAGATTAGCATTTGAATGACTGTCTGCAAGAAGGTGCTATTAGAGTAGGGGACAGGAACCTTGAAGGATATCTTAAAATTCTGTCAAACACACTAATTTAGAGAGACAAATATTATCCATAGCATTAGTTTTGAGAAAACTGAGATTATAGAGCCTTAGCTGACTTGCCAAAGGACATCCAGCTGAGAAATATTTCTTAGTAGAATGTCTGTAGGGGATATTTGGCAATATTTGGAGACATTTTTGGTTGTCACAATTGGGAAGAAGCTGGAAAACTTTTAGCTGGCCCAGGTTAGAATTCTACTAATATACAAGAAAAAGAAAACAGACACTGGGGACGTATGACAGTCTCTGCCAAAGATGATGTTCATTTATGCCAGGCAATTCACTGGGAATTAAGCTGGAGAATAATAGAAACAGTCCCCAGCCAGCTTCTACACCCTACAAATATATGTCAATAATAAGCGTTCGGTTTGATGTTGGGTTTCTCAAGCTCAGCAATATTGACATGTTACCCAGATAATTTATCATTATGGGGCTTTCCTATTCCTGGTAGGATGTTTAGCATGATCTTTGCCATCCATCAACAAGATGTCAATACGCGCCCCCCACCCCGAATGGCCAAATCGTGACAAGCACAAATCACCCTCAGCTGAGAACCTCTGTTCTCATGGGATGAAGCAAATCCTTCTTCCACTCTTCACTCTGTTCCATTGGCTTCAAGGCAGACAGGATGTCTGTAGCCAGAGCGGCCACCATGGACCACAGTTTGGAAGCCGAACACTTTGGATGCTGGAGCCAAGTCTGAGGGAGACTGATCCCTGACACCATCACCTGGATTGCTTACACCTACATTATCACAGAAAATGGAGATAAACGTTTATCTTGTTTAAGCCCTCATATTCCAGGTTTCTCTATTGCTGCAACTGTATTTTTATCCTGACTAATACGTACTTTCAGGAAAAGTCACTTTTGCAGAGCCAGGAAGGGTTTCATATACTGCCTGTTACCTTAAAATCTTATAGCTCCGTTTCCTTTTTGTTATCCAGCACATTATCCTTACGATATAGCCTGTCCCCAAAGAGGCAATACTTACAATGAGAAGCTGTACTTGATTCTTCAGTAAATACATACTTTGTTTGACCGCCTTCTAACAACCCAAATGGAGGTTTCCGCTGTAAACATTTGTTTCACAAGCAAACACATCCAAATTGAAACGTTTCTTTTCATTGTTGCAGTGAAATATCCATTTGCTTTCAGGCCATTAGAGACAGCTGAATGCTCCTGTAAATGTTTCCACAGACTGCTGGCCACTCCAGACCCATCTCTCTCCCACTGCTCAGGAATTTCCTAATGGCCAGGAATTCCTCAGAGACTCGCCCAGGGGTTTGGTCATTACCTGAGGAAAATGATCACCAGTATGGTCTTGCACTTGAGAAAGCGAAGACTGTATCTTTTTTTTCTTATCAGAACAACTTATTGTCCCTGTGAATATATTATTTGCTTCGAATATATTAAGCATATATAAGATGTTGCATCAGTGCCTTCAAGCATCAATAGTTTACTGAATGAGGGAGTTCCTGTTGTGGCTCAGCCAGTTAAGAACACGACACAGTGTCTGTGAGGATGCGCGTTCAAACCCTGGCCTCAGTCAGTGAGTTAAGCATCTGGCATTATGGGGGTCACAGGCATGGCTTGGATCAGGTGTTTCTGTGGCTGTGACATAGGTCTGCAGGGACTGCTCAAATGTGACCCAGGAAATTTCATATGCCACAGGTGTGGCCCTAAAAAGAAAAAAGAAAAAAAAATAGTGTACGGAATGTTTTTTTTGTGACCTTAAGAAATTATGTCTCTACCACTTGTTGGAGATAACTTTTCTGCTAAAACAATCAAATGTTTTTAAGTGGTTTTTAAGGTAAAGATAAAAATCTAAGAGATAAGATGAGTGTGGATATATGTTTCTCTATTGATGCTGCATGTTCCATGGGCGCATGCCCTCGGAACTTACCTGAATTCTTTTCCCTCTCATATCTACTGAAATACTACCTGTATGTCAAGACTTGATCTCACTTCCTTCTTAAATAACTATAAGCCTCAAAGCTCCCGTCAGTTGTGCAGTTTCCTAAGGAAGAAAGTGGACTCTGTGTGTATGTGTATGTGTGCTTTAAAAATGTGCACATAGGGAGTTCCTGTCATGGTTCAGTGATAATGAACCCTACTAGTACACATGAGGACATGGGTTCGATCCTTAGCCTCACTTAGTGGGTTAAGGATCCAGCATTGCCGTGAACTGTGGTGTAAGTTGCAGATGTGGCTCGAATCTTGCATTGCTGTGGTTGTGGCATGGGCCGGGAGCTGACGTCTAACCTGAAAACTTCCATATGATGCATCTTCAGCCCCCCCAAAAAAATGCAAGAAGAAAAATATATATATATGTGTGTGTATATATATATATGTGTATATATATATATATATATATTTATATATATATATATGTTGCTTCTCCCTATAATAGGTTAAACCTGTTCTACTGCCCTGGGAATATTTGGTTGGATAAAAGATTGTTGCAAGACAGAAGCAGATCATGTATACAGTGAACAACTATAACCAACATTCCTTAGCTGAATGCTCTCTGCTCGCTAGTGCATGGTGACGACCTAGCCAAAGAGAGACTCATTTTTACAAAGAATATGTGTAAGAAGCAAAATTTTCAAGCTCAGAGCATGACACCCTGTTAACCTTGTGAGAAGCCCCTTATTAATGGCATTGGGACCCCTCCGATGAAGACATCACTGAGGGAAAGTATCCCCTCTTAACCAGTACACTCTTGAAATAAATTGCCCTAGGAGTTCCCGTCGTGGCTCAGTGGTTAACAAATCCAACTAGGAACCGTGAGGTTGCGGGTTCGATCCCTGGCCTTGCCCAGTGGGTTAAGGATCCGGCGTTGCCGTGAGCTGTGGTGTAGGTTGCAGACGCGGCTCGGATCCCGCGTTGCTGTGGCTGTGGCGAAGGCCGGCGGCTACAGCTCCTGTTAGACCCCTAGCCTGGGAACCTCCATATGCCGCAGGTGCGGCCCTAGATAAGGCAAAAAGACAAAAAAAAAAAAGAAAAAGAAATAAATTGCCCTAAAATTCCCATTATCAAGGGAACATTTCTGTTCTTTGAAAATTTATACAGATGAATATGTGGATATTCACTGCAGCATTACCTTAATCTGTCTTCCATCAAATTTAGACAAAAATTTGGAAAATTCAAAAATAATAGCTATCATTCTATCAGTATTTACTATACACCAGGTTTTACTGTCATTTTATCATTTAATCAACACTGCTCTGAGAGAGAGGATTATTATACTCGTGTAGTCAATGAAGAAACTGAGAACTGCAATGGGTATGTTTAGTTTCCTCAACATCGAGTGACACCTAAGTGGCAAATCAGAGTTTCAAACCGAGGCAGTCTTAGAAAAATAAACACCAACACAAATTTTGCAATATGCTAGGTAATAAAATAATGCTAAAAAAAGTGTAAGAGGAGTTCCTGTAGTGGCACAATGGAACAAATCTGGCTAGTATCAATGAGAATGCAGGTTTGATCCCTGGCCTCTATCAGTGGGTTAAGGATCCAGTGTTGTCCTGAGCTGTGGTGTAGGTTGCAGATGTGGCTCTGATCCCGTGTTCTTAATATTCACGCACCTCAAGTTAGGCACAGTGCTATTGCTTAATTAAGTAAAATAAGATTTAAAGCACCAGTCACATATGGAGTCCATCATAGTTAGGGGTATATAATCAGTATTCAAGGTATCGATCAGGTCATATTTGAATTTGCACCACCAAGGTCAACTTCTATAGCCCAGGGAATACTTGGCTAGTGTTTAAGGAATTCTCATATTCTTTATTTACTGTCACTGAAGTTCAGAAATTCTACTCCTGTTTATGAGTTTTTCTATTTTCCGGTTATATAGAAGGTTTATGGTAATGACTCATTGTAGTAGGGTTTGACCTGTGTGTTTCTTCCTTTGTATTAATACAATGCAGGAAGGAAAAAAAAAAATAGAACAAGGATGCCTGACAAACTCTGTGGTTTAACTTTCTTGGTTGCTATCATGTTATGATTTCCCAACATTTAATTTCTGAAATGGTTATTTTGTGATAGGTTTGAACTTGTTTCTTTTTAAACCTTGGAAGAATGTGTGTGATTTAATACATTCACAGCTGGGGAAGATGTTCAATTATTTTGATCGTGTTTCCTGAATGAACACATTATTTCTTTTGCTTTTGTTTTGTTTTGTTTTGTTTTTGTCTTTTGAATTTTTAGGACCGCACCCTTGGCATATGGAGGTTCCCAGGCTAGGGGTCAAATTGGAGATATAGCTGCCAGCCTACGCCACAGCCCCAGCAACTTGGGATCTGAGCCACGTCTGCGACCTACACCACAGCTCACGGCAACACCGGATCCTTAACCCACATCGAGGCCAGGGACTGAACCCTCATCCTCATGGATCCTAGTTGGGTTCGTTAACCACTGAGCCATGACGGGAACTTCCTGAACACGTTATTTCTTAATGGGCCTGACATTCCAAACAGTTCAAAGAGGAAATATAAATGCAGACAGACAACACACAAGGGATTCCTCAACTTCTGGCAGCCCTGAGTGAAAGGTGATGTCATTTAAAATATTGTTATTGTTTAGCTCAGCTTCAAAATCTGAAAAAAAAAGTAATTTTTCTATTCTGACAGTCACTCAGGCAATCACTCCAGGCATCTGTTATACCAGAAGGGAGTCAGAGGAGGACAAGGCCAAGGTCGGTAGGTCTCCTTTACAAAGACTTATGATATAAATCTAATATCTGAAAAAGAAAGGCAAAGGGGAAGTAGGAAAAGACAGACTGGGCCAATTTAAAGCTATTTCCTTTCCAAGCCACCCTTCTCACCCTCAGATCAACATCATATCCATCTTATACTGATTAGATATAAGCACATACATTAACAGAGTGGCAAAGAATAGATGCTTTGGGACAGAAATCTACGTATTTGGGTCCCGGACTGTCACTTTATAGCTATTTAACCTTTGGAGATTCACTTCTATTCGTGTTGCCTAACTCTTCTCACTTGTGAAATAGTGACACTAATGTGATCTGCTTATAGAGTCTGTAGGAGGATTAAGTTGTGAGAACAGTACCAGGTATGTCATAAGCATATTTAACACACATACATAAGCTAATAAATATGAGCTCTTGTCTCTCTAAACCTGATAACATTACAGATATATTTTGACATTATTCGCCAGCTTGAAATGTCCACTGCTTTTCAAATCTGGATTTTTGGTTCTTTGTGGCACTGAAAGGAATATTCATAACTCAAATCATAACTTCCAGTTCTGAGACTGAGAGCACACAGGAGAGGAAGGGGTGTGAATATGCTTACAGACAAATACATAAATGAGGCAGCTAAATACTCTGTTTATATCCACCTATCATTGTGGATGATGGGCCACTTCTTTTCTCCAAAAGTGAAAGAATTAGGAATATATTTCTGCCTCTTCTGTATCAGCTCTAACAGTCTCATAATTGGTGAAAAAAATCTAATGACCCATTCATACTTATCAACAAGCTTTGTATTTGATGGCTGTACTCTGTGCCTTCTAAGAGCACCAGGCTTTGCTTTAACTATTGTTTTACAGAGATGATATTAAGATGAACCAATGAAATAAGGAGTGGAAGGAGCAGAAACTAATTCACCTACAAATACGGAAATAACACAAAATTAAAGCAAACTTCTGCCTCTTTAAACTAGATCTTGTGGAGTTCCCCTCGTGGCGCAGCAGAAATGAATCCGACTAGGAACCATGAGGTTGCAGCTTCGATCCCTGGCCTAACTCAGTGGGTCAAGGATTTGGCATTGCCGTGAGCTGTGGTGTAGGTTGCAGATGCGGCTCAGATCCAGCGTTACTGTGGCTGTGGCATAGGCCGGTGGCTACATCTCCAATTAGACCCCAGCCTGAGAACCTCCATATGCCGCGGGTGCAGCCATAAAAGGACAAAAAACAAACAAACAAAAAAAAGACCTTCCCTGACCACCTGAGCCAAAAAAATGTCCTCATTGAAGGTGATCAAACAATGATAAACTAGATCTTGCTACTGGATCACTGTGACTTTTCATTCATAATGTAAATTTTTTTACCTCTATTATATTTTATGATGTACTTATAGAAGTATTTAAATAAGGTAGAATTTACTTATAGAAATTGAATGTAACCTAGAGCATAGAAATATGTAAGTTTTATTCACACATACACATGAAAACAATACAGTAGCAAGTTACTGTCATGACTGATTGCTGGATCAGTTATAGACTTTTTCTCATTAGAAGATAAAGCTTGCTTACTTTGAGAAAGGGTCTATAACCAAGCTTAGAGGATATGCCTTTTCTTTACCTCCTTTATTTCATAGGTTGTATGAATTTACTGTTACCTTGAAATGATCCATCACTTAGTTCCTGATCACTCCATATTAACTGGTCTGTCTTCTGCCCTTATTTTCTAGCACTTGGTAATGGAAAAATTTGTCTTATGACAGTCTGAGTGTTTCCTTCCGCTTTTCCTGTATTCGGTAATATCTAAACTGGTGATAAAATTTAACCAGAATAACTTGGTCAATATCCTTGTAAAACTCATCATTCTCCTGATTTAAATCTTTCCTTTGCACCCTGCCAGATACATCCTAAGAACAAGGACAGAGTCTTATTCATATTTGTATGTTCACTAGCAGAAGGTCTTGTACGTAGTAAGCTCTCAAGATACTTTTGCTAGATTACTGATTTGAAATTACCGGTTCCCTTATTTTTATACATGTATTTATTCTACCTCAGATACACTTGTGCTCTGAGCTAGGTGGCCAGTTTACTTATAAGCTGCTATTAGCTTGCATGAAGTGTGTTAGGGATATGGAAAAAAATCATTTTGCAAATTCTTACAGAAAAGTACCAAAAGACCATGGTTCCTTCAAAATTCTGTGATTTTGAAAAATCACAGTACAGGGAACTATACCCAATCTCTTGCAATAGAGCATGATGGAAGATAAAATGAGAAAAAGAATGTATATATACGTATGACTGGATCACTTTGCTGTACAGCAGAGATTGATACAACATTGTAAATCAACTATTCTAAAAAAGTTTTTAAAAAATGAAAATCAAATTTCTTCATGAAGTCAGAAGATTTTGCCGCTCAGTTCCCTGGATCATATCCATAATCAAAATCAAATTTCATGAGACTCTTCAGTGATGTGAGAAATGTTCATCACTGTTCAAGAAGAGTAAAACTAGCTTGGAGTCCTGCCCTCTTCTGAGACAGAGATGCAACCAGCACATTTTCTAAGCTATCTCTGATAGTCCAAATCTAAAAGCTTTAGCTGAGTCTCCTACATTTTAAGTATTCTTAACAGGCACATGGCTTAACAGTGTCATGTTTCTTACTCCCAGAAAGCTGCCAGGCCACACTTCGAAAGGTAAGATGTACATAAATGCAAGTATATAATACTGCTCTGCCTAATAATGTGAAGTGGTCTCGCCAGAGTTGGAGGGGTGACTGTACCATACAGGAAACTGGGGTTATATTCTTCCCCTTAACAGCAACAATACTAATAACATTTATATGACACTCACTGTATGTAAGTGTCATTACACTTATTCATTAATTTAATCCTCATAACATCTCATGAGTAAAGGACTCGTATTAGCTCAGTTTTGCTCTTTGAATTTTCACAGAGTGGCACAGGCTACCATTTAGGAGAACAAAATCAGAACCTGGAAACTGCTCAGGAATCCAAGAATCAGATTAAATTCTTGAGTGCCTTCCTTCAATTATGAGCAAGTAAAATTGAGTAAACACATTTTACAATATTTTCCCTTTCAATATAATTACCTTTAGTCGCCTTCACACATTATTTTATTTTCATTTTTATTTGTTTGCTTTTTAGGGCCACACCCAGGGCATATGGAAGTTCCCAGGCTAGGGGCTGAATCAGCACCACAGCTGCCAGCCTATACCACAGTCACAGCAACTTGAGATTGAAGCTGTGTCTGCTTCCTACACCATAGCTCACAGCAATGCCAGTTCTCTGACCCACTGAGCAAGGCCAGGAATCAAACCCACATCCTCATGGATACTAGTCAGATTCATTTCCGCTGCACCACAATGGGGACTCCCAAGGGTAAGTATAAAGGCTGACACTATGGTTACATGTGGTCAAATGATAAATTTGAGAGAACAGTTTGATGGCAAAAGAAAAGCCTATATGCATATGTTAACAATAATTACCAGTGAAGAAATATGAGTGACTTTTTTTGAGAGACTTTCAATTGCTTTTTATAATATTGTGTATTTTCTAATATCATCATGATGTATAAACTCTACATTTTTATCAGAAAACTGTTTTTTAAAAGGGATTATATGTACATAATCATGGATAGTCAATCACGTACTGATGCATTAAAAATCACCTCATCAAGAAAGGAATATACCATCTCTTAGAGACCAAGGATATTGGTGCTAAAGTCCTGCTCCACCACTTACCAGCTTTTGACTTTGAGCAAATTATTTCAACTCATCTTGACTCCTTTTCTTTAGCTATGAGATGGGGACACTATTAGTTTCTAATATACAGATAACAAAACGGATTAAATAGAATAACACATGTAAAGCCACTTAGACCAGGACCCAGCATATAGTAAATATTAGCTAGTTGTTTTTTTTCTTTCAATTCTCACAATCACACTGAAGAGGATAATTAGACAGACAAGTTTATTCACTTGTTTAACATCAAAAAGTCAGAAAAATGTTAGAAGCAAGATCTGAATACAGATATGACTGCCAAGATACTCAGTGTTCTGACTAGTATTCTGTCACTGTTATTGATGAAACACTCAAAGATTCACAGCACGACTGAGTCATTCCTTGGCCAGATGACTAAAATAGAACGAACATCCTTTTCTTTTTCTTTCCTTTCTTTGCAGTTGTTTTTTTCTTTCCAGTTCTCTAGTCCAGGGTGATGAGAATATAAACAGGGACGATAACATCATGGTTACTGTGTTAGATTACAATATTTAACTTTTAAAAAAAGTCTCCAAACAGGAAGCACTAAACAAGACAGAATAGTATTTCTTTCACATCACAGACACAGTGGTCCAGAGCTAAGCCATACAGGGTTGGGGGGACAACTCTATCATCTTTGTCAAAAGGCTTCCACAGTTGATCCTGACATCGCCATTTCCCAGCCAATGGGAGGAAAGGGAAAAATAAATTCTATGGCAAATATGTTTAAAGGGATAATTAAGGAGTTCCTGTTGTGGCTCAGTGGAAATGAATCTGACCAGTATCCATGAGGATGCAGCTCCAATCCCTGGCCTCGCTCAATGGGTTAAGTATCTGCATTGCCATGAGCCATGGTTTAGGTCAAAGATGTGGCTCAGAACTGGCGTTGCTATGGCTGTGGTATAGGTCAGCAGCTACAGCTAAGATTCATCCCCTAGCCTGGGAAATTCCATATGCCACAGGTGCAGCCCTAAAAAGACTAAATAAATAAATAAATGGATAATTAAGAAGTTGAACATATTACTTCTGCACGCAGAGAGGACAGAATCTTGATCAAGAAGGCCAGACCTGCCTACAACTCTGCAGGTTCTATTGCTACCTAATACAGAAGTAGGCGGACAGTTGCAGGCTCACCCCTATGAGCGCCTCTGTGTGGTTACTAATGTCTTTTATAAGGTATAGTTGTAACTAATGACTAGTAGAATGTTGGATAGCCGTTGTGGAAAGAACCCGTCACAGATTTTGGTATTGATTATTGCCGTATTGATAAATCCAGTACTTTTCTTCTGCTGTAACAGTTGATGCTTTTCTTCCTACTTCAGCATAGCTTGGTGAACAGTGCCCCCAGAACTGTGCAATGCACCAACCTGGGTAGAATTGTTTGGATTAGATTGCACTTTAATTCTCATAAGTCACACTGAATAATATTATAGGAAATAGCTCTATGAAAGATGTTAATGCCTTTATGCCTTTGCAGGGAGGATATTGAGACGTAACTGACTCAGTCATTCAGCATTCTATGAAGATCCTCAGGAGAAATTTCTCCTAGGACTCTTTGGTGGTAAAATCTTCTTTTTTTTTCTTTTTTTCTTTTTTTTTATTTTTGCATTATAGCTGGTTTACAGATTTCTGTCAGATTTTCCAACTGCACCATGTGGTGACCCGATTACATGTACATATATGGATTTGTCACATGTAATTAGATATAGTTCCCCGTGCATTACAGTTGGAGCTCCTTGCTATTCCATCACTAAAGCAGTAGTTATCCTCATTCCCTCCCACCCCTCCCCCACCCCTCCCCCGCCCCCTTGGCAACCACAAGTCTGTTCCCCAAGGTCGTGATTTTCTTTTCTGTTGAGATGTTCATTTGTGCAATGTTTTAGACTCCAGTTATAAGAGATTTCATATGACATCTTTCTCCTTCTGACTTTCTTCACTCAGAATGAGGGTTTCTAATTCCATCCATGTTGCTGCAAATGACATTATTTTATCCTTTTTTATGGCTGAATAGTATTCCATCGTGTATATATGCCACATCTTCCTAATCCAGTCATCTGTTGATGGACATTTTGGTTGTTTCCATGTCTTGGCTATTGTGAATAGTGCTGCAGTGAACATGCGTGTGCAAGTGTCTTTCTCCAGGAAATTTTTGTCTGGATATATGCCCAAGAGTGGGATTGCTGGGTCATATGGTAATTCTATGTAGAGTTTTCTAAGGTACCTCCACACT
>PVHT020000065.1:2724058-2745253 GCA_004024745.2 Catagonus wagneri
ATGACTATTTCTTCATTTTGTAGTCAGGCAAACTATTAAACTGGCCAAAAAATAAAAGCTTATATCCCAGCACTATGTAGATCAGAATCTGCATCCTCCTCCACAAGTATAGATACTTCTTGCCATGTAGTCTTTCCCTGCCCTAAAATGAGAAGAAAAAAAAAGCAAAAACAAAAACAAAATAGGAGTTGTATCTATACCTTGTCTGTTATAATAGCATCAGTCAAGGCCATAACATTTACCATAAATACCTTCTTTTAATTTATATGTCTCTGCTTCAAGTAATTAAGATAAAGTTTATGCCCTCAAATAATCATGTCTGAAAATTGATACTGCTTCTGCTGTTATCAAGTACAAATTGGCAATTACACTTATAAAATGAGACAATATAATTAAACACATACTCATTTTTGAACTAGGAATAAGTCAGCTGTATCAGTTAACATGTGCCCACAGGTTCCAAGCATGCAAGAAATGCTAAAGCTTTATAAACCAAACTCTAACTCTGACCCAAGACACCAGTCTTGTCCCCTCTTACTCTCTCTGTGACCTCAGGTAAATTACTGAACTTCTCACTTCTACACCAAAGACTGTTACAGACAATAATTGTCTAGGTAGCAAGCTTATCACATACATAATCCTCAGGATGGTCTTTACAAAAGCCTTTACCAAGTTGGCTTTACAACAAACACACTTTGGTTAAGATCAACCCCACCCCAAATTTTTAGACCCTCCCGTGTAATCACATTTATCCCTTTTGTTTCTCTTCTAATATAATCTGAATGGAAGTTACAACAAACTCTGACCACAGACTCCTGTCCCTAGAAGTCTCTCATCTCCTCACTTATAATGAAGCCTGTTCCTCAGCCTCATTTATCCCCCTCCCCTCCCCTTCCCTTGATAGCTCACTATTGTCTCAGTTCATCAGTCCCTTTTCTGGCCTCATTTGCTTGCCTAACCAGCCTTGACACTAGGGTCAGCCACTTTATTAGATTTTCACACTCTCTTGCGCCAGAGCTGCTGTTCCAATCCCCAAGAATGGGTAAATACCATCATTTGCTTTCTCAACTCCCAGTCCCAGGCTGCCAAACATTGCCTAAGAAAGTCACAAAGCCAGGTTGACTGGTTCCACTACAGTTTCAAGCCATCCAAAGTTAGTTGGGCCCTTGCTGCTGCTTGACAGCACTTGTTCTCTTTGGTAATTTACAGTCCTCTATATTTCCCACAGTGTCAAGTCCATGAGTTCTTCTCACCATCCTTTCTTATGCATTGTGATCTCCTGGTTCCTGGAGAAAGTCAAGGGCAAAACTTGATTTCTCCTTCCATCTCCATTAAAACATCCAAATGTTCAATCCAATCTCATAGGGAAGTACTCGCTCTCATGCTAAACATTTCATTTAACCAAGCCCTCCTTCTTCCTCTAAGACTTTATCATATCATTTATCTACCTAGCCATATAAAAAGTTTTTGTCCTTGTCTAGATACCCCCGGGATTTGCTGTTTTTGTTTCCTTTCTTGAAAAATTTCTTGAATGGAGAGGGTGGTTTACATTTACTTTTTCCACTTTTTGCCACCAACTTACCCCTTGTGATCTGCTTTCTGTTCCAACAAGTAAATCCAATGACGGCTTTCCTATTCTCCCTTTTTACAATAATATAAAGTAATTTACATCCTTGGCACTGCACTGTCTTGAAAATATGTGGGTATATAACAGCAGGGCCCCCTAGGGCTGCTAGGCACATAAGTCTTTCTGTGTCCTCCATTTGTTTTTAGGGAATAAGCTTCTGCCTCCATGACCTTCCCTGAGTTCCAAAGGGCAGTTGCTAATCAGGCAAAGGGAGGGGATGCAGAGACCTGGGAGGAGCAATCAAGAGACAATAGTGCAGCCTTGGGGTGAGGTCCTGAATTCCTCCTCAAGAAATATACACAACAATATCTTTGAGCCTTTCCGTGGAACTAAAACCCCCGAAAAAGAGAACTGAAGGATTCTTCATCCCAGGAAGAAAGAAGACTCCCAGACCCAGTCCTGGGGCCACTAAACACCAGCTTTGAAAGACAATGAAAGCTTGCCTCTACCCCATCCTTATCTATGGCCCTATTTTCCACTCCCCAAACTATAAAACTCTCTCCCAAGGCAGGCAAAGTCTTTAAGGCATTAGCCTGCTGTGGTTTGCCTGGCAAAGCAATAAGGCTATCTTTTTCTCCTTCATCCAAAACTCTGTCTCTGGGTTTGTATTCAGCACTGGCAGACAGAGTCTGAGTCTTGGCAACAGGTACATGGATGTTTTCGGATTCTAAAAATGCATCAAGTGTGTAATAGTGTATGCCTTTTTTTTTTTAGTGTGTATTTTCTATATGTATAATAAACTAAGTGTTTAGTATATACTAAACTTTATATAAAACAGCAACAAGGACAGGCTTAAATGAGCACGGAAGAGGAAAAGATGGAAACATATAGTCTGAATGACAGGCTTAGCAGGACGGAATAAAAGCTGAGCAAAATTTGTTATTGGGATTCACTAATTTACTTTTTTAATGCTCTGAGTCCGAGTCCTTTCAAACATCTTGTGCCTAAAGAAGAAATAGAATCCCCAGAATATCAAGATTACCCACATTCTAGGAGAAACTTTTTGTCTAGCCATTACTTTTGACTGCACTTTAGATAGGACAGTCACAAGCATATCTGAATGTATAACATATATTTCTAAAAATATCTCAAAAGAACTCAAGAAAGCGACCCATTTGATGGCAAAATTCATGTTGCTGATAATTCATTTTCTTCATATAAAGGTGGGATATCAGTACTATTCCTGAATTTAAGAAAACAAAAGAAGGTATTCTCTTTGTGGCTCAGCAGTAACAAACCCAACTAGTATCCATGAGGATGCGGGTTTGACCCCTGGCCTTGCTAAGGGGGTTAAGGATCCGGCATTGCCGTGAGCTGCAGTGTAGGTCCCAGACATGACTCATATCCTACGTTGCTGTGGCTGTGGCCTAGGCTGGCAGCTGTGTCACCAATTTGACCCCTAGCCTGGGAACTTCCATATGCTGTGAGTGTGGCCCTGAAAAGACAAAATAAAATAATAAAATAAAATAAAATGCAAAACTCTTAGGTTTATCTTACTTCAGTAGTTTACCTCAGTACTTAAGTGCAGGTTTGAAGGTCAAATCAAACAGACCTGATATTGATTCCAGGATAGTTATTTACTCCATATGTGGCCTGGGAATATAGCCTGAACTCCATGAGTTTCCGTCTCTTCATTTGTAAAATGAACACAACAACAACTGTCTTGCAGAGATGTAGTGAGGATAAGAAAGGCAGTTGAAATTTGAGCAGCACAACATTGGAAGAAATGCACTCACTTAGTGATTAGTTATTATCGTCTCATATCTGTAAAGTAAGGAGGATGAACTAGATGAACTTGAAAGTTTCCTATGGTTCTTTCTAAACTTTCTATGTTGCCGTCACCAAGCTCCGTTTTGCATACTAGCAGTCCTACTTACAGATCGTGAGGAAATATCACAAAGTGAGACGGCCAATCTGATTTGCAGAATCTTAACGATGTTATAGTAATAGCTGACATTTTGAGAGCTACAGTTTGGGCATTAGCCTATCTCAAAGAATAAATTATTCCCCATATTAGCATCCTCAAGTCAGCATATGAAATTGCTTTTTGCTTCAATTTCAGAGGTGTTTTCTAGAGGACTTTTTCTTTTATTTTTCTTCTAATTTCTCCTTCGTTTTCACCATATTTTACCATATGCATCCCCCTCCTTAATGTTAGATTAGACAACAACCAATATTATATTAGATTGAAAACATTCTTGGTAAATTGAAGTTCAGGTTTTTCCATGGGAGCCTACTTAATTTACAAGGAAATGCAAATGTGATGGATGCTGGCTTTGTCACTCAAATCTTTCAGGAGTGTGGCATTCATTTATTCTCCCAAATATGAAGAATGTCAGCTGCTTACCTGTCATGGCAGAGTCCTTTTCTGGCCTCGCAAATATTTACAGTTTACATTTACATTTACAGTTCCCTCCCCAGAGCAGCCTACTAACAGATTTAAGGGTCAGTGGTCTGGCCCCTTTCCTGAATTTAATGTGCCTTTTTAGGACCACACCATGGCATATGGAAGTTCCCAGGCTAGGGATCAAATCGGAGGTGTAGCCACTGGCCTACACCACAGCCACAGCAATGTGGGATCCAAGCTAAGTCTTCAATCTATGCCACAGCTCACAGCAATGCCAGATCCTCAACCCACTGAGGTAGGCCATGGATTGACCTGCGTGCTCATGGATGCTGCTGAGGTATGAATGAGAACTCCTAAAGCAAAGTAAAGGGCCATGCCAGCTCCAGGTACGCCCATAGAATTACCTGTGGCCTCTCCTGAAAATTTTCTCTCTGCCCAATCTTGCATTTCTTCACCTTAATAGGTATTGCTCCCTATAAATAAAGCATCTGTATTTGACTAGTTTGAAGTCTGTTTCCTGGGAAACCTGTTCTACCACATCCATTATTATCAAATATTGTAAAATAATTGGGAAGGCATTTGTGACAAATCACTTTAAAATCAGACACTCTGCTTAAGCTTGAAGTCTAGTCAGTCTTCCAGATGTTTTGAAGTCATTTTATCTATATGACCAGATTTATATTAACTCAGATAATTTCTGCAGATACAAGAAGAGAGGACATGCAGAATCCAAAGCAACTGGGAAACAAAGTTCCTGCCATGATTTTACATTACCTAATAAAATCTAGGAAACCTGTGGCTGTTTAGAGAATTTGACCCTCTCCATTTGTAAAGTGGTTGACTTTGTTAAATTTGTCTGGAAATGAAATGTGAATCATACTGAGAATGGCATGCAACCTCACAAACTCCATGATGAGATGAGTTCACAGGGAAGTGACATGTTCCTGGGAATCCCCAAAGGAAAGTGGATGCAATCAGTTAGTTATCATGAGTAACTGGAGTATTTGATAAATGAGTATTTATTCTCCCTTCCAGCCATGCTGAACCTATACACACCTGATGAGATAACTACCTTTCTATTGTCAGATACCTACTCAGCCAGGTGTCAGGGCACAAACTGTGCTTATACCAGAAATATTAAATATCAGCTAAAGAATAATCCAACCAGTTAACATAATTCCTCTTACCTATATGTAAGAACACAGGTGAGAACCTAGCTCAACAGAAACTACTTGAGAACAGTCTAATACAACTAGAGAAGCATAAGACGTAGAAATATCTAAATAAGCTGTTCTTAAACTTTTTGGACTCAGGTACCCTTTGCATGAACACATCATTGAGAAATCTCAAGAACTTTTGTTATGTGTTATACATATCAATAGTTACCATAATAGGAATTAAAACTGAGAAACTTGTAAAACATTTATTTATTTTGAATTGTAATAATAAATCCAGGACTTAATATAAATAATATTTTTATTAAAATATTTTCAAAAAAAAAACCACAGTGAAAAGTGTGGCAAATTTTCTTTCACATTCAATCCTTTGCAAAAGTTTGTTTAGAAGCACAGGAATACAGTCCGTCCTTATGTTGATGTGTAGTTGGAAAGAAAGGAAGAGGTATTTCAATAGATAATTGTGGATATTCTTTTTTGATCCTATTACCATAACTTGACATAAGTTAGTTTCTTAAGGTTAGCTGCGATGTGGAATTTGAAACCATATCATAAACTGTTCATATTCTATTATGTTAAGACCGTTTGACTAACTTGCACTTTGGATGGATCTTTTATCCATGCGAGATTTTGTAATATCATACATTGGAGGTTTGTAAAATATTGACTCATAGAGTAATGCATATTTTCCAAATGTTGACATTTTTCCTCATACAATAAAAAAATCGCATTTATGAATACTCCCACCCATCTCATGAGAAAAATCTTTAAGTGTTGGGAAGCTATCCAAATTAAAGTTTTTCCAAATTCTAATTTTTGAAATTAGAATTTTAAATTTCTTTTTTGACTTGAACACACAGATCTTATCATTAACAACAAATGTTGCATTTTTTCCTTGAAGTGACAAGTTTACCTGGTTCATTTTCAATGAAATGTCTGCCAAATACCCAAGCATGAATAACCAGGTCTTGCTGGCCAATAGTTCTTTTAAGTGAAAATGATGTTCCAGGGGAAATGCAGCTAGTTCACCCCATAATTCAATTATGCAAGTGTTTTTCTCTGAGAAAACAATCATGCTTCAGTGTCCAGAAGAATTTCCTTTCACATCCTTCCCACGTTTTTTTTTTGCACTGAATATTAAAAGGAGACAAAATAAAGGGGCAAGATTACTTCTTGCTACATCAACAACATTTGTGAGTGAAATTGACGTGGCTTTTTTTGCTGAGTACCTGTCAGTAAAGAATATGATGACTTTGGTGCTACTGCCTTAATTCTTGCCACGGCACCAGCAGTTTTATTCACCATTGCTTTTACATCACCAGCGCAAAAATCATTACAGTGGAAACAACAAATAACATCTTAGTATTAATATAAAGGTCATCTTTTACCTTGCAGAGTCCTGAAAATATCTGAGCTACACCTAAGAGGCCCTTGGTTCACATTTTGAGAATCACTGCTATAGATCAGACCTGGTCCAAGGGCAAAAACCCCTGGTGTTTTTGGCAAACATTTGGCATTATTAGCTTCATATCCCACCAGGGCAAATGGCAGAATAGGAATTCTAATCCCAGATCCCCTCTCTGTTTTGTTTCCATCCAAATCACAACTATACAACTAAGAATGAAAGCGAAAATGAGTTTAATGGATGTAAAACTTTTTTCCCCTTGTGAGAGCAGCCTTACATACTCATTCAGCCCTTTTCATTTATCCCTTCTGAAAATAAAAGTGGCCTACCTCCACAGCTAGGCTCAGTCTTGCCAGCCCTAATACCAAGTAAGCACCCAAGCTATTGCAACAAATCTCCTCATAGGATAGAATTTGTAGAATAATTTTTATTTCCCCCTCAAATGTTTCTTTACATCTAAGGCAGATCTAAGGCTGCAATGTATATGTCCCTCTTTATGTCCCTGTGAAGCAGCTACGCAGCATTCCACACACTCATTATAAGAGCCAGACGTATATTTAAACTGATTAAGTCATCCTTCAGCTTTCCTGCTCCTTCAGCCTAAACATTCCTGGTTATGAATCTTTCTTCTCAGGTCTTATTTTCCTATCTTTTGTCATTTTTGTTACTCTTTGCTGAACACTCTCCAGTTTTGCTGCATTCCTCTTAAATTGTCGAGAACAAACCCAGACAAGGCTTTTAATCAGGTCTCAACCACTGCCAATAAGAGGAAACCTGGCTGGTCATACTCCTGTTAATCTATTGCCAAGTTAGCCCTTTAAATAACAGTTCTGTTTTGCAGACTTTCATTCACTTTTACATTTGCAATCACTCTAGACTTTCTGTTGTAGCTGCGCTTAGGCAAACAGCTCCTATCTTTAATCTTTGCATTTTGTTTCTGGCTTCTGATTTACATCTTGCCCTTGCCCTATTTTCCTCCCCTTAGTTTTTCCTGCCAATTTCTCTAATTTATCAAGCTCACGCTGAACTATTTCTGGCTTCCAACATGTAAGCAATACCAATCACTTAGTGTCATTCATACATGCTCTCGATTCCATCACTCTAGACATCTTTTTTAAAAAAAAATGCCACTTGATTTTGAGCACATTAGTTTCTAGTTATACAGGAGAGAAGTGCAGTAGCTGAAATGGGCTTCCCAGAGTCACCTCCTTCCTAATTTTTCAGTGTTCAGAAAGTGTAGATGTGCCCATACTGCCAAAAATAGACAGAAGCAAATCCCCAGCCCTGTTAACTGTGAGAAATCCTCCCACTGGAAGTCTTATTAAGGTAAGACTATCTGCTGTATAAAAGAGACCAAAACATGCAGCTGCTTATAGAAAATAGAAATTAAAAATCTCTGTCATCATATACCTTGGGTAAACAGGCAAGTTAAAAGCAAGAGTCTGGATCCTTTTCCATTCAGAGAAACAGAAGGTCTGTTACATTTTAGGGCATGCTCTGCCATCACCTGGCATATTGTCCTCATCTGCATGGTTCAAGCGGAGTCATGCTCAGCTCCTCAGAAGATGAAGAGTGTGAAGGTGAGCACACCAGTGTCCCAATGTCCAGATCTGGGAATGGCATGTATCACTTCCACTCGAGCTCCATCTGCAAAGCCTAGTTACTTGCAAAGGAGGCTGGAAAGCCTATTAGCAGTCCTAGAAGAAAATGAAAAAATGCAGTTTGGCAGACAACTGCAGTCTCTACCCCTAAGCATCTGCATTAATTTAAATGGTATCATCTATTATGTCTAGCATAGACCCTGCCAGTGGTCATGAAAAATAACCCTTCTCTCCGGAAGTGATTACCAGCTGTGTTCATGAGGCTGATCATAGGCTTCATTTAAAACTACCCTCTTCCAAAGGCCGAATCCCTACATGTGCTGTCAGCCCATGGTTTCCCATATCATTTCCGTGGCATCTTAAAAAACTCTTCACTCTCTTATCCAGCTGAGGGTACCAGAGCTTTGTACCCTAAAGGTGCTTTGCTTGAAAGCCACTAAAGGTGAGTTAGGTTTCAGATTTGGACTTAGTGTGGTATGCCTGCCACCAAAGAGAAAACCTGAAGAATTTGGGTTGTATTTTTGCTCCACTGTTCTGGGCCAGGAGGGAATAATTTAATTTTTGCTCCTTCAGTTTTATCACCTATAAAGTAAGAAACTTCACTTTTTCTAATGCCTTTGAGATAACTATAGACAAAGGGTTAAAAGTCATGGTACTGTATTCTTACTACTTCAAAACGATCCATTCCAATCAGGTAAAAATATGAAAACCCTTTGGACCAATTATTCCAACCCCCTTCTGTTTGCAATGTGCAGAGTCCTTCCTTGGAATTAACAAGAGGAATGATGAGATTTTGGATGGGATGCCAATAAAGTGATGGCTGGTTTTGATTACAAAAATGAGTATGTTATTAATAGTCGCCAGAAACAGAAGGACCACATATTCACATGAAAAAGATCAGCCCCCCAAGGGATCAGGCTGCTGACCACCTGGAGGAGCACTGCGGACCACACTCTGTGAACCACTGCTCTAGAATTACCAAAAGGGATTTTTAAAAATCTCTTAGAAAGGCATCTGGACTATTGTTTGAGCCCTTGCCATAAAAGAAAGACTGTGCATGATTACTTTTCGTATGCTAATTCAGCTGTTTTCTTCCCCCTACCACCCCTCCTGCTTTGGCCTCACTTCTTAAAAATGTTAATCACAAAGCCCTAGGTTATAGCAACCCGGTTACATTGGAAAATGGCGATTTGGACATACTCTGGCTCTTTCTATCTTCTTCCCTCTGACTAGCTCACCTAATTACACAGTAAGTCAGTGATTCTATGACACAGGGAGAAAAGTCTTCCTGAGCTAGTCAATTGATGCTTTTATTTCACTCAGGGAAAACTTATCAAAGGAGACAAGGATCCCTAAATGCCGCAGATATTTGATGCTAGTGGTAAGCTTATATTGTTGCCGTGGCAACCTTGTCATTAAGGATGTTTCAGCATTTCCTATTAACCTCTATTTTCAGAGGTTTATAACTTCTTGGTAAAAATTCCCTCCAGGCTAAAATTTGGTATACATGATCTCAGACGTGCCAGGTGTCAGTGAATATATACATATACGGTATCCATTTTCTCAAAAAAAACCTGGTGAATTTTTAAATGAATTATCTCATTTTTCAAAGGATACAAATTCATTCAATTTAGTGTTAACTTGGTTATTTTTAAAAGATTCTTGTGGCAACACGACTATTAGTAAGATTTAATATTTGCTATTGCTCTCCCCCCCCTCATTTTTTTAATCTCACTGGTTGGCATGGTCACAATGATTCATCTCAAATATCACTAAGAGACTTGCACTGGCTCAAGATCACTTTCAATTCACCTAAATAGATGAAATTAGAAGTGGACACTATGTGAATCTGAAGTTCATATTTTACATCTATCAGGATATAGGGAATAAAAACGAAATCTAGCTGATTGTGAATGTAGGGGTCAGGGGTGATGGAAAAGTTATGGGCTAGTATTTGAACCCACTGTCTCCCCCTTACATCTTTTCTCCAGCATATTGGGGCCAAACTGTCTTGTGACCCCACAGAAGAACCTTGTAGTTTCCCCAGAATTAGAAACCAATGTCTCCTACCCCAGAGTTTGAGAACTGAGTAACACCATAGTCTAGACTTTGTCTTTTGTTTTTGTTTTTTCTTGTTAGGCTTGCACTCATGGCACATGGAGGTTCCTGGGCTAGGGGTCAAACTGGAGCTGCAGCTGCTGGCCTCCCTCACAGCCACAGTAACACAGTGAGGCAAGAGATCAAACCCACATCCTCATGGATACTATGGAACTCCCAGGTTCTGTCTTGTTTTGTTCAAGAGATCTTGTGCTGTTTAGGTAATTTATTAATACATTTTCCAGTTTTCAAAAATTTTCATTAACTTTTTATTTTGAAGAATTTTAAACCCATAGAAAAGTTGCAAGAATAAGAGAATGAACATTCATCGGCCTCTTACATTAACCAAACATTAACATTTAAATAAACTATTTGAGAATTTTTAACATTATTATACTTCAAGCCAAAATATCGCAGCATATACCTCCTATGAATAAAGACAGTCTTCCACGTAACTACAAAACAATGATCAAATTCAGGATATTTGGAGTTCCCTTTGTGGCTCAGAGGAAACAAATCTGACTGGTATCCATGAGGAGGCAGGTTCAATCTCTGGCCTCGCTCAGTGGGTTACAACTCCAATTCGACCCCTAGCCTGAGAACCTCGATATGCCATGAGTGCAGTCCTAAAAAAAAAGAAAAAGAAAACTCAGGATATTTAAGATTAATACAGTTATCTAAAATAACTCTTATTTGATGTCCTCAACTGTCCCACATATTCTTTTTAGGTCTATTTCTATGTAGGATCCAATTAAGGATCATGCATTACATTGAGTTTTCACAGTTCTATATTCTCCTTGAATACTGAATATTTCTCTAATTGATTTTGACTTTCATGACATTGACTTTTTGGAAGAGTTCGGGGCTATTGTATTAGAATTCAGATTATTCCTCAATTGTTTCCTCGTGATTAGATTTGGGCTAAACAATGCAGAAACACTACATTGGCGATATGTCTCTTCTCTGCATCAAATCAAAAGGAACACGATGCCAATTTGTACATTGCTGATTTCTAATTCATTTCTTAGATTAAGTTTTACATTTTTCAGTCTGTTCTGTGTTCTTAATATAATGTATTAAATCCTTATCTTGGTTATGGTCATTTATTCACTATGTTTACTGTTGTACTTGAGTATTTTTTTCCCCATGCCATACAATATTCTTGACAGCTAGGGACAACAATCATTACGTGGTTTTTATTTGGACAGATCCCCAGGAGTGAGATTACTATGTCAAAGAGTAGTGCACTTTAATTTTAATAGCTTCCTTGATTGTTTTAAAGGCTATGTGTTCAAATGTTCACCACTAGTACACAAAAGACTCCTTTTACATACCCACCAGTAATAACATTCTCATTTATTTTAATATATTTTTCTCTGATAGGTGTAGAGTGATGAAATCTCATTCTTGCTTTTTTGGACTGATGTGTTTGGGCAGCTTCATATGCTTATTGGACCATTTGATTTGCTCATCTATGACTTCTTTACATCATGGCCTTATTTTTCTAAAGCAATTTTTATTCCTATATGGTGAATTTTCAAGAGATCTTTGCAAATTATAAACTTTCTTCTTTCTCCTGCAATGAACATTTTTTATTTCAGTTTTTGCCTATTTATTTTGTTTATGTATTACTTTCCATTCAAAGATTTTAGACTTTTTTTTAATTTTATGGCTGCACCCACAGCATATGGAAGTTCGCAGGCCAGGGACTGAATCCAAGCTACAGTTGCAACCTGTGCCTCAGGGGGGCATAGGATTCTTAACCCACTGCTCCATGGCAGGAACTCCTATAAATATTTTTACATAATTAAATATGTCTTTCTTTTGTTTTATAGCTTCTACATTTCTGGCTGTAGAAAGCAGATTACTCCCATTCCTGGATATTATATCTAATCTTCCAGATTATTTTGCAGAATAGTTATTATTTAATATTTTCAAGACTTTAATGTAGCTATAATTTAATTTTATAAGGTACAGTATAGTCTTTAATTTTATTATCTTCCAGATGAGTGACCATTTCACAGATTTTTTTATTTTATTTTTTTTAGCTTTTCAGAGCAGCACCCAAGGCACATGGACATTCTCAGGCTCGGGGATGAATCGGAGCTGCAGCTACCAGCCTAGGCCACAGACACAGTAACGCGTGATCCAAGCAGCCACAGCTCACAGCAACACCGGATCCTTAACCCACTGAGCGAGGCCAGAGATCAAACCCACATCCTCATGAATACTAGTCAGATTCGTTTCTGCTGTCTCACAATAGGAATTCCTCACAAAAAACTTTTAATAGCACAATTAACTAAATAATCTTTTTTTCCTCATTGAACAGAAATGCCATATTAATCTCGTTAAATTTCCACGTGTACTGAAATCTATTACTACATTTTCTTTTTCTTTCCACTGACTTATTTTTTCTCTCCATATGCCTATATCATGTAGATTTAAGTACACCTTCTCCTACATTAAGGTATCTATTCTGATTTATTGTTATTTACTTAGATTGGGCTACACGGGTAATATTTTTTAAATTGTTGCATGTGCATAAAAATACTTTTTTACATAACAGCTGAATAATAATGTGCCTATTTATAGGACTATTGGACTAGACTCCTGGCCCTTAGAAATCTGTAAAATAACTGTAGATAATGCTCTTTCTTATAACTTATGTTACAGATGAGAAGTCTGATGACAGTCTGATTTCTTTGCCTTTATTAGAAACTTGTCTTTTCTCTCCAAAAATATATAATGTTTTGTTATTTTTAGAGTTAATTTTTTTTTAACCCAAGAAGGTCTATGAGTGTTATTTTCTAACTATTCCATCCTGGAACACAGTGAATCCTTTCAATCTAGAAAGTAGGTTATTTTTCCATCTTAGGGAATTTCTGTAATGACTTTTTAATTATTGTCATCTTCCATTTATTCTTTTTTAACTTATATTTTTGGGAATTAAAAAAAATCTTATGCTAAGTTTCCTGGATCTGTCCTGCAAATGTCATATCTCATTCTGCCTCATTCTCATTTTTCTTTTTGTCTTAATTTTTCTTTTTTGGGGGGGAGCCTGACTTTAATTTTATTTTATATTTTTGGCCTCACCTACAGCATATGAGAGTTCCTGGGCCAGGGATCAAACCTGTGCCACAGCAGCAACCTAAGCCATTGCAGGGACAACCCCAGACCCTTAACACTGCCAGAAGAGAACTCCTGCTCTGACTTTTAAAATTAAAAATGCATTGTTTATTTTTCCAAATCACCAATTTGTATCTCAGCCATGTCTATAATCTTATATAAATTATTCAGGTTGAAAATTATGCTTTCATATCTAACAATCCCATGTATGCATATGAATGCATGTGTTTGTGCGTTTTATGTACACTTTCATGCTACATTTGCTAAGGTGTTCTTACTGTTACTCTTTGCCAGTTCATCTCTCTGTCCCCCATAACAGTTATGAACCAATGGGTTTAGCTGAATGAATATGGTTTAACTGTTCTGATTGATATTATCTCAGATCACTGAGCACCTAGAGATAACATGATTGTATTTCTTTCTAGACTGATTGATAACTGGTCTGATTGTCATAGGATATTAATTAGCAATATTTGCAAAAATGAGAGAAAAGTAATCTTTATGTAGAGCGGCCATGTCTCACCAGACAGGCCTCAGGTGCTAGATGATACAGATTATTCATTCAGCTGCTTCTTGGCCTCTTGTACAATAGGCCATGTACAATAAAGTGAGACTAATTTTGAGTTTATTGAGAGAAGCTACACTCCTCTGTGGACCAAATCATTCTAAATATGCACTGCTTTATAACTTTCTCTGCAAGGCTCTCTGCCTTGTGTCTCCAGGTTATTATCAACCCCAAACAAATAAAATCCCATATAAATCTTCTCTATTTCAATTATGGTGGGTTCTAAGAAAAACAAATAGATAAGAATCAAAAAAAGGTGAAGCAAGATAGCCATATATAGGTCACAAACTGCTGAATTCTTCCTATCTGCTTCTTCTACAATGATATTTGTAAAAAAAATTTTACTGATGCTTACCTTAAAATATTACAAGCACATGCTTAAAATTATATTTAAATTTCAGGGGTATTTTTTGTTGTTTTTGTTTGTTTGTTTGTGTTATTTTTTTAGGGTCACACCTGTGGTGTATGGAAGTTCCCAGACTAGGGGTAGAATTAGAGCTGCAGCTACCAGCCTATGTCACAGCCACAGCAATGCAGGATCTAAACCTCATCTTTGATCTACACCACAGCTCATGGCAACGCTGGATCCCCATCCCACTGAGCGAGGCCAGGGACTGAACTCACATCCTCATGGATACTTGTGGATGCGCCACAATGGGAACACCAGGAGTCAGTTTTTTCCTTTTTTTAATTCCATTTTCTTTTGTAAATGCAAAGCTTTTGGGATGTCCCTCACTCACCCAATACACCTTCTCTACAACATACTTGTTGTCATTTGAAATGATAAACTCTATGAGTTTCAGTTTTATTTTCAAATTCCAGAGAAAAACTATTACAAATTTTTAATGTCAGATTCTAAATATTATATTTATCTCAATATAGCTACAGTTTTTATTGCTCAGCCTGTCAGCTATTTTCAAGTACCCTATGTTCTCATTTGATTCATATTTTCTTAGTTTGGAATACATCTTCTGGCAGCTTAACAGTTTACCCTTAAAAGAACACAAACTGGGTAGCATAGGATTAAGCCCTTGAACATCAAGAAATTACTTTTTCCTGTCCACATAAATGAATGACAAATTGACTGGATATGTAATTCTTGGGTCAATAACTACTTTCATAACTCTAGAGTCATTGTGCCATGTTTTTCTAACCTTTAAAGTGGCAGATATGCCTGCTATTTCTTTTCTTACACAGAAGAAAAGTTTTTTTTGTTTTGTTTTGTTTTTTTGGCCCTCTTCATTCTTGCAGAATTCTTCTATATCTGAAGTTTCCAATTTCATTAGGCAATTTCTTTTTTTTTCTTTTTGTATTTTTGTCATTTTAGGGCTGCACCTGCAGCATGTGGAGGTTCCCAGGCTAGGAGTCTAATAGGGGCTATATCTGCAAGCCTACGCCACAGCCACAGCAACGTGGGATCCAAGCTGTGTCTGCAACGTACACCACAGCTCACGGCAACGCCGGATCCTTAACCCACTGAGCAAGGCCAGGGATTGAACCCCTGACTTCATGGTTCCTAGTCAGATTGGTTTCTGCTGAGCCACAACAGGAACTCCTCATTAGGCCATGTCTAAGTGTGATTTTATTTTGAAATTTGGCTGGAACATGGTAGGTACTCTTGGTTCTAAGAACAAGCGATCCCTTTAGAATTGAGAATAATTTCTTGCCTTTTATTTTTGCCTTTCTTCTATCAATTCTGTTTCTTCTTTCTAAAATGTTTTATTACTTACCACTTGGACCTCCTGGATCTGACCTTTACGCACTTACACATTTCCTTCCATTTTTTTCCTTATCCATTCACCTCCGTTGTGTTCCATAAATTTTTCCTAAACTCTGCTCACAACTTTTATTTTCTAGCATGTACAATCTGCCAGAAAACAGTGCTTATCATCACAATGCAGTTCTTTCTGATGGCTTCTCTTATCTGCTGGTTTTGGATTTCTTTGTTGCAAAAGTTCCAGATTAATAAAAAGAAAAAAAAATTGACATTTAGACATATCTAAGAGTATATGATGCAGCGAAGCAGTCCGAAGCCTGAAAACATCTGCTTTTCCATTGTGCTGCTTGAAACCTTGAACTAACTTTGAAACCTTGAAACGCCATGTTGGTCCATGAAGTAATTTGGGAACAGAGGTTAAGGCAAGGTGAGAGAGACAATGAGACATAAGGAAGCTAAGCCTCTGAGAATTGGGTAGAAAGGAATCACCCTGCTGGCTGTGAATTGCTTACATCTAAATGTTATCTAATTTAGAAGGAATTTCTTTTTTCTTTTCTTTTTTTTTTATCTTTTTAGGGCCACACCCATGGCATATGAAGGTTCCTAGGCTAGGGGTCAAATTGGAGCTGTAGCCACTGGCCTATGCCACAGCAACACCAGATCTGAGCCACGTCTGCAACCTACACCACAACTCACCGCAATGCTGAATTCTTAACCCACTGAGCGAGTGGAATCGAACACACATCCTCATGGATTCTAGTTGGGATCATTAACCACTGATCCACGAAGGGAAGTTCTGGGATTTCTTTTTTTAAGCTATTGTTTTGACTCCTTTTAAGTGTCTTTGTATGAATTATAGAGCCAGCTCACTCAAGTTTAAATGACAGTCCTACTTAACTCATTTTGTGGATTTTAGGCAAATTGCTTAGGGTTCTGTGCCTCGGTTTACTCATCCATGAAACGGGAATACTAATGGGGTACTTATTTCATGGTTTGTTAGGATTAAATAAATTTCTAAGCCAAGTTCCTGGCATGATCATTGTGGAAGTGTATCTACTATTACCTTTCACTTTAGCATAGAACTTAGCTCTATCTCACTCATTGTGGATTACTACAGAAAAGCTTCCAGAATGGCTGTTTCCTTGTTGTGTATGTTTGCAAAGGACTCTTCTTATCAGTGTGCCCATCAACTTGTTGAAGAAGACTACACTGACAAAAAGCTGGTGTGCTTCTAGACAGGCCCTTATCCGGTATTATTGCCAGTTCTCCTCCATTTATGATAAGAATGTAACAGTATTTCTAGGGTCTTCTACTTATTATCCAGACTCTACAATCTTCCTATAGAGGGGATCTGTGTCTTACTATCTCCCTTTGAAATGAAAGGTAAACTCCCTTTTTGTTTTTGTTTTTGTTTTTTAGTGCCACACTCACAGCATATGGAAGTTCCCAGATCAAATTGGAGCTGTAGCCACCGGCCTATGCCACAGCCATAGCAACATGGGATCTGAGCCATGTCTACAACCTACATTGCAGTTCACGGCAATGCTGGATCGGTAACCCACAGTGCGAGGTCGGGGATGGAACCCACATCCTCATGGATACTAGTCAGATTCATTACTGCTGAGCCACAATGGGAACTCCAAAGACTCCTTCTACTTACAACACTTCTGATACCAAATATGTGGATTTTCCACACCAAACAATTCTCTGCTGGGTGTCCTACAATTTCATTCAATTCTGATACTAACTACCCTAAGTTAGCACAGACCCCAGAGGTTAAGGGTTCAGTTCCACAAGACTTTTCCTTTTCTTTAGACACCTATCACAAATTGTTATTTCCCTGGTTACTTATGCTTCCATCCAACTTGGCTACAAATCAGGAGTTCTCATGATTCTCCATTAAAACATTGTTTTATTATGAGTGCTTATTATCCAGCTTATATTTTTGTGTCATACCGAGGTATACTAATCATGACTCAAAGTTAATTCCTCTGGAGTTCCCACTGTGGTTCAGCAGGTTAAGATCCTGGCCAGTATCCATGAGGTTGCAAGTTCAATCCCTGGCTTCACTCAGTGGGTTAAGGATATGGTGTTGCTGTGGATGTGGTGTAGGCTGGTTGCTGCAGTTCCAATTTGAACTCTAGGCTGGGAGAACTGCCATATGATGCAGGTGCAGCCCTAAAAAGAAAAAAGTTATTTCCTCTGATTACTGGCTCTTTATTTCCTTTAGGTTTTTCCCAAAATCTCTAGTTAAAAGTTGACTGTACCTAAAATCAACATTACTTAAGCTTTGGTTTTATAATCTTAACCATGTGTCTCTGAAAACTAGCAAAAGCTTTGAACTGTTAAAACTAGATTAACTAGTAAGTGGCATTGTTATTTAATAACTACAGGCTTTCTAAAAATAAGTCTTAAGAAACTGGATGTCCGTGAATATTGGGATAAAAAATAATTCAGTTTGCAACTCAAGAATATGATAGGAGATTGAAATATTTCCTTAATCAAATCATACATTACTGAATAAATTTGATTTTCTGACAGATACATTTATCCAAAAAAAAATTTTCTCCTAATCATGCAACTTTGATTTTAGGGTTTGGAGGACCAACACCTTTCTGTTTTCTGGCTTTATTCTAATAATCATTGTGTTTTAAACTGGACAGTCCCTGACTATTTGTACCACCGATACAGGAGTTGGACAGTGATGGTAAAAATAATTCTTCATTGAGACATGGAGTAATAATTTTAATCCAGGATAAAGTTGAATGCTGAACTGTAAGTCACAAACCTCAGACTATAGCACCCAAGGGTATATTAAAGGATTGACCAACACATGTTAGTTCTAGCGTGATGTCATATTTAAAGACTCATCATCAAACTGGCAAACAGGGTTTGACTCTTAAATCCTATATCTCTAAGGACATTAAAGTGGTCCAGATTATGACTTTCTGCAACACTCCTCCTTTTGTTTCTCTCTAATTCTTTTATACTGAATATTTTATTTTGCCAAATTCCCTTAAGAATCTCTGTGTTATGAATAGTAACCTCACCAGCTTTGCTAAATTCTTTCTTTTACCTTACCTCAAAGCTCCTCTCCCTCAACCACTTCTCTAATTTTGCATTTCTAAGTCTAGAAGAGCTTGGTCAGATTTTATATATGTGTATATGTATAAATATTATATATATTCTGCATAAGATGGGAGAAAGGTAGAAATTAGACTAATTAATGTGAGGATTCTCTTTTTAGGCAATATATCAAAAGATCCCTGTCCAGCTGTGAGTTTTGTTAATAGGTTACAACTTGAACTTAATAAAGTTCAATAATGTCTGAGATTAGCAATGTGCCATTTGAGTTCTACTCAGTCTATAAAATATATACTTTTTATATCATGGTATGTTACCTATATCTTAATTTCCTTTATCAGGGTATAAATGTCTAGAATCTAATAATTAGTAGGAATTTTTTTTTTTAAGTTTTCAGGGAGTTCCCTGGTGGTTTAGCAGTTAAGGACTTGGTATTGTCACTGCTGTGGCTCATGTTACTGCTGTGGCTCAGGCCTGGGAACTTCTGCATGCTATGAGCCTGGCCAGAAAAAAAAAAAGTAATAAAGTTTTTAGTTATATGGCTAGATTAAATACTAGGTATGATCTATAGTAAAACATTCTAATTTAGAAGAAAGAGAATTAACATTTGGCTAATAAGAATATTTACCAGGAACTATACTGAAAACTTTAGCTAGTGCTTTATTTAATTCTTACAACTAGCCTAAAGAAAAAGTCATTTTGCTAATTTAACAGATGAGATGAAGATACAAAGAAATGGTCAGCTAGTAAATTGTTGTATCGGGATTGAACCCTAGGCAAGAACCCAAAGTCTGGGAAAATTTCAGATGACTGAAAGGAAGTATAACCAAGCTTTCCACCTGTGATGGTTAATTTTATATGTCAACTTGGCTGGCCACAGAGTGTCCAGGGTAAAAATTACTTTTGGGGTGTGTCTGTGAGGATGTCTCTGGATGAAATTAGCATTTTAATCGGTGAACCCAGTAAAGCAGTTGCTCTCCTGTGTGTGGACAGTATTACCCAATCCATGGAAAGTCTGAAAAGAACAAAAAGATGGAAGGAATTCTCATCCCTTCCTGTCTGATTGCCTGTGCGGAACACTGATCTCCTGTCTTTTACATTTCTGTTCTCAGGCCTTTGCACTTGAACTGATATATGCCACCAGCTCTCCTGGGGTGCCAGCTTGCAGGTGGTCGATCATGACATTTCTCAGCTTTTATAATTGCATGAGCCAATCCCTTATAATAAATCTTTATATATACATATATATCTATATACACAAATATGTAATATTTTATACATATTTTAAAATATATTTCAAATATATTTATTATTGGGTTTTTTTTTTTTTTTTTTTTGGTTTTCAGGGCTGCACCCGTGGCATATGGTTCCTAGTCGGATTCATTAACTGCTGTGCCACGATGGGAACTCCTCAAATATATTTAAGTAAATAATTTTAATAGTGAAAGTGATTTCTGCACATTCATATCTGTTGGTTTTCCAAAATGTCCTAGATGACATGGCAGGTTTTATGCATTGGCATATAAGGCAATAACTGTGAAACTCCTGGGCTCTAAGTGCCTCCTCAAAATTTTTTCTCTACCACATCACTAGCCCTCATTAAAAACGACATGTAGATCACAGCTGGAAACCATGCAGGTATGCTAGGAATCTTGAAGTTCAGAAATTCTAAAGAATTTTAAAGCATGACCTGAGTTATTAACCATTATCTACTAATTAATAAACAATTATGTTAATAATTGAGTAATAACGTTTTCAGTTTCTCTTGAGTGTGAAAGGCAATGTGATATTCCTAAGTGAGCCTTACAAAGTGCTGACTTCTTGGATTCGAGTTTCAGTTTTACCAATTTAATTGCCAGCTAATCTCGAGCAAATTGTTTAATCTCTCAGAGTCTCAGCTTCCTCATTTGTATAATGAAGGCAATAATATTTGCCTGAATGTTGTATTAATATACAGTGTTACTATGGATGCAATCTTAAATTTCTTTACTGCCTGCTACCTTTGAATCCATTCCTGTGTTGTTTCTCTGTCTTGTCCTCCCTTCTACAGAGTAACTTGTTTTACTTCTAAAAGATAGCAACTTTCTGCATTAAAGTTGTAGAATCAACACACTTAAGGTTTCCTTATTCAACAGAAGAGAATAGGGAGAAGACTTTTAGAAATGAGATCGCTTATGGTTCCCCTTATTTTTGAACTACCAAATATGAAAATAATCCTTTGATTTGCTGTTTTAGTGATTTATTTTAAAGATCATTATGATGTGCATTTGGTGTCTTCATATTCGACCCCACGGCAAGAATGTTTTATTGAACTATAAGAAAGAACTAATTGTAATTGTGTCACTTGTACAATGCACACAACAGATATATACCTGTAGTTTTAAATATTTTTACACAAATTTCAAGGCTGATTTTTTTTTTTTTTTTTTTAGCTATGAGATCTTTTATTTT
>PVHT020000065.1:2745353-2811320 GCA_004024745.2 Catagonus wagneri
TTTTTGCATTATAGCTGGTTTACAGATTTCTGTCAGATTTTCCAACTGCACCATGTGGTGACCCGATTACATGTACATATATGGATTTGTCACATGTAATTAGATATAGTTCCCCGTGCATTACAGTTGGAGCTCCTTGCTATTCCATCATTAAAGCAGTAGTTATCCCCACTCCCTCCCACCCCTCCCCCACCCCTAAGGCTGATTTTTTTAATTATACTTTCAAATCAGTTCTTCCCACCACCGAACTCAGACTGGATCCCCAAATTTCTCGTGAACAGTAAATCAGAAAAAGGATACCTTATGTAGAAACCTGAAATAATTAACTTTTCCGAAGGAATCTTTTTCATTTGTCCCATATGTATGTCAGCCTAATTGATTTGGTAAGTTTTAACTAACCGTGATGAGGGGCTGTTCTTGCTCTCTTCTTCCACAAATCATCTAAATCTGCTGATAGCATTTTGTAAATATGTATATAAACCCACCCCACTGGAACAAGTTCAGTTCTGCCCACTATTGCCATTTGCTGCATTAAAACAGTAGGCTCTTAATTGGTCTTGACCCCATGACCCCAGCCATGCCTCTCTTCATTCAGGACAACATTTTTAAAACACAAATGTGATGATTTCACTACCCTGTTTCAGTGGCTCCCCTTTAAACTCTAGATTAAATATACCTTAGCATGAGACCTAAATGTCTTTATAGCCCTTGATCTTCTTTCTGCTTCCTTTATAACCTCTACCTCTCTCCTTCTTTTTCAAAACTATGCCCTGCCCAGGAATACTAAATACTCTTAGTTCTTATAACACAGTGTTGTTTTCATTTTGGAGGATATCTCATGCCCATCTCTCCCCTTGAACAGTGTGACATTTACATTTTGAGATGGTTTCATTTATATATTACCACCATTGGGTAAATTCCTTGAGTGGCCTAGGCCAATTAGTTGCCTATTCTTGGATACCATGTACATACTCTCCATACATAGTGCATACTCGCTCTATAGTCTACCTGCAAAACTATAAGCTCCATGTTGTATTCCTCATTGAATCTCCACCCCTCAGAATAATGCTCAGCGGTGCCAGGTATCTGCCATTTGCCCTCCTGATCCCCCCCAGCACTCCTAAAACCTTGCCACATGTTCTGGAGATTGATCCATATAGACTGTCTCAATGGGATTTCTTACCATGGGTATCAGTTGGCTTCTGCTAAAGAGAAACCCTGGCATGATATCTGAAAAAGAACGAATGAAGCTTGGAGTCTTATTTCTTCCTACCTGGTCACCTTGGCTCCAATGCATCCCTCCACTAATAGCTATAGCTCATGTCAACTCTCTTTCCAGAATCTGGCAACCATTCCTTCCCATTTCTCCTTGAGATTTATGAGTGGTAAACAAGAAGTATTTATTTAATTGAAATAAAATCACTTCACATAACCCCCCCACCCTGGTGGATATGTTTTCTACAGTAAATGAAGAAAATGGATTTTTCTCGTGGCTGACAGCCCATTAACTGACAAATACATAGAGCAATATTCTATACTGAGATAGTATACAAGTTAACATTTTATATATTCATAATCACCTGTTTCAGTACATAGTAGAATAACATGTCAAACCCAAGGTTTTGTGGCTATTTTAGAGTAACGTATTTCTTTTGTTAATAGAATCCAATTGAAGTGAAAAAATTGTAAATTGAAAAAAAAGCTAATTAAATAACATCGCTTATTTCTGAGTGTAGTGGTAGCCACAACAAAGTGAGGGTGTGTTTTGTTACTGTCTGGAATTTGGAAAATACTGGCCCAAAGGATTTTGATGCTGCATCTTACTCATGCAAGAAAGGTTGTGATAGACTGATGTTGTCTGCTACAAGCACTAGAGGGAGAAAATGTTCCTGTGCTAGGTGTGTGTGTCACGTCTAGAGTCACGCCCTTCTTTTACCTCAGTGAGCTGGGCAAGATAATTCAAAGTTTTAATAGCTTGTTTTACTGGAGATGGATATCCTAAAATAACGTTGCCAGCTACAAGAGTGGAGGAATAGCCCCGTCTACTTTGGACAGAAATCCGTCTGTTCTCTTTCTTCCAGGAGTTGAGCTGAAACTCATGCAATTGCCCCAAATGAACAAATACGTGTTGAATTATTAGATCCTAGCAGAGTCACAAAGATCTTGAGTCATCTCCATTATCATAGCAATTGTGTGTGCAAAAAAAGTGACTCTTCCATCTCTGGAGTCATGACAATCGAAGATATTTTATGTCCATAATTTTGACTCTGTAAAAACTCTATAGATTGTTAGAATAAATATTACAGGATTTTAGAATGAGAGAAACTTCTGGGCAACTGTATTTTAAAACTGAATAATAAAAACATGCTTCCATGGCTATTCTCCTGGATGGTGTCTAGGTTTATGACTATAGGCACACCATACTAGGAGTGAAACATTCAGTTGGTCCAATTCTGCAGACAAGTATTTTATTTACTTGTTTATGTATAATTTATACTCCACCTGCCTCCAAAACATATGTTACACACACACACAAAAAGTAACAATAATGTACCCTTGATTGTTTTTGGAAGCACAGTGAATAGTTCTATTAATTAATTATACCTAGTATTTCCATCGCATTTAGTTTGGCTGTGATTCACCCAAAGACTCCCACAGCTTAATGGATCCCAGAATTCCTCCAGACAGAAAAAGGATAGAATAAAATGGTTAGTTTTTAAAAAGCAACAGCAACAACAACAAAAAAACAACTTTGGGAACTAAAAGTTACACTGATTTAGTTCACTCAGTAATTCCAAAGAAAAAGCATTTGTAGACACATACCTTAAGAACTCAAAGGGTTAAAAGAGTTTTGGTTCCCAGATTGGAGATGATTATCTATCCAAAATGTCAGAAGTAGCCTCTATTAAGTGACTCTCTAGTTTCTTACTGTGGTCTAACCTATTTAAGAGAATAAAATGAGCCACAGCTATTCCCATTTTAAAAGAAGACATGAGCTTAGTTGTTTAATGCTCATTACTCTGTATAGAAATCCATTTCTCTCTTTGCTGTCTCTTTAGAAAATCTTTGTTTAATAATGCTCAGTAAATTAGGCCTCCATAGGCTTGGCTTTATCCCACCCTGCCAGTTTCTTTTCCTTTTTGTACCTCTGTAAAATATCTGCTTAGAGTCTCCGATTTGAAATGTTAATTAAGGTGGGCCTGGCCTCAGGTTACAGTGTACATCCCTTTTTACATGCAAAGGAGATATGCTAACTAGGTTACTGGGAATCTGAGGGCCTAGAGGGAGGCTTCCAGAAGACAACAAAAGTCCAAGAAGAATGGGGAACTTCCCAGCAACTCTCAGGACGCGGTAAGACAGTGTTGGCCGAAATGAATTATCTGGCAATACAGAAGTGTCTGGTGTTGATTTGGCCATTTTTTTCTTTCGCAATCTCTTAATGTTGAGTTTATATTCCAGTTAATATAGATATAATATGATTTAATTCATGTTCAAAAAATCCAGATATGTGAATAATCCTATGCACTGATTTTAAAGATAAATAACATTGGATCTACTTGAATTCAAGACAGTGATCTCAAGGTTTTAAGGTTTATGAGTGGGATAGTCATTACAAATCTTCTGGGCCACCCTGCAAACCTAAAGATGATGTTTACCTTGCACTAAAAAGAGAACATCTGTATGTCTGTGTGTTGTGAAGGTGAGTGTGCGAACGTGAATGGGTGTGTGTGAAAATGGTGTGCCTGGGAGTTGTGAATGCATTTCCTACACAGCTCTCCTGGCAAGCAAGAGTTAGAAAGGCAAAATCTACATTTGAAAGCAAGGACACCGTAGATGTTAACTTTAAATCATCTAAGATGTAGCACAAAGAAATAAATTAATATTGTTGTGCAAAAAGTATCCTAAATTAGCCTCCAGAGACATGAATTGCAAAATAAATGCAAAAGTTACACCTCTAATTACTGTGGTGGAACCTTTGAGATTTTGAGACATTTATTTGTATAAATCACTTTCATAGTTATTATGGAAAGTTTTTTTCAGACTCTTTTGATTATTATGTTGCAGATGAGAAATGTTAGTTTCATTATTCTCACACTTGAGATGTTTAAAGTTTCCCTGTCTATTAGCATGAGAGCATTTCATCTTCTGAGCTGTAGAGGACAGTCGATCCAGTACACACACAAAAAAATGTATTTAGCAAAAAACATTTTCTTGTGGAGGTTAATCTTAATACTCTTTTCTTTTCTCTCCCAATAAAACAGTCTTTCTTCCTTGCTTCTTAGCAGGAGTTCATTGTGTGTGAACCAACCACCCTTCAATAGACACAGATGCCCTGGAACCATTCAGTTTTTGAATATAGTGGTCAATCATGTATTTTAGGCTTTCTTCTTAATTCTTGAAGGTTGACTAGCTCTCCCCTTCATGTTAAAGTCATTAAGGATAGGACATTTGAATGAGTTGAACAGTTAGTATTTTGGGCATATGTCTGAACAAAAAGACAATGTAAAACACCCAGTGACAGAGGAGAACTTGTGCTTTCCACTTCTCCCCCATCCCCTTATTAAGAATAACCTGACCAAATAAATAAATAAGTAAAGTATGGAGTGGGGATGTGGGGGAAAGTTTATCTAAAAGAAGGTGAAGAAGAGCTAGAATGCTTGTAACATTGGCAGTTATCGCTATACTGATGCCCACACACACACACACACACACACACACGCTATTTTAAAAAATACACTTAGTTTAAATACGAAATATCAACCAAGAAGCCGGAAAAAATAGCATCTTTTGAAATCTATTACATGTTTCTTTTTAAAGAAAGACAAATTAGTGCAATTTGGAGAAGGGTAAGCAACATTCTTTGACATCCGAAGAAAGGCAAACTCATTTCTGATTGAGATTTCAAATTATTTTCTTTGAAAATCTTTTAGAAATATTCCTTTTTCACTGCATTATTTAAGTAATAAACATGTTTTATGCAGCTTGCATGACTCTGCTTTACTTCCCGGCTTCTGCTGATGATGCCATATAATATATTTAACCAAGTTAGGGGAAATAAAATTCATCAGAGTCTAATTAGCTTGTGACTATTGGAGCTTTCTTTTACTATTCTCCAAAATCAAAGTATAGCAAACTTAAATAAATAGGTGAAAATTAAAAATTATCTTCAGTTTCACTTTTTTAAAATGCATATTACATCAACACTACTTTGCAAAATACCCTTAAATAATTCTTTACAGTTATTATTTTTTTAATTGAAGTATAGTTGATTTCCAAAGTTGTGTTAGTTTCTGGTGTACAGCAAAGTGATTCAGCTATACATATCTCTACATTCTTTTAAATAGTCTTTTTATTATAGGTTATTACAAGATATTGAATATAGTTCCCTGTGCTACACGGTAGGACCTTGTTGCTTATCTATTTTATACAAAGTAGTTCATTTCTGCTAATCTCAGAGTCGTAATTTACCACCCCACCCCTGCTCTTTCCCCTCTGGTAACCATAAATTTGTTTTCTGTCTGTGAGCCTGTTTCTGCTTTGTAAATAAGCCCATTTGTATCCTATTTTAGATTCCTCATATAAGTGACACAATTCTTTATTTGATATATCATAAAATAGAGCCAACCATGACAATTGCTATGGCTATCACTTCACATCAATACTGCTATCGCTTTCTTCCTGGAAGTTACAGAAAAATATTCCAAAGTAGGCCACATTACCAGAGTGAATAAGCTTACTTTCCCCTCCGTGGCTGGCTCGTTAGGCTATAACTTTCCCAGTCACTGATAACAATATAGCCAGACTATCCCACTTCATGGAAAATATTTAAATAAAGTTTCTGCAAATGAGATGCAGCATATTTACATTTTTATTTGATGAAGCCTACTCCTGCTATCTTTGTTCTTAATTTGGTCTCAAAAGAATTAGCAGTAAGAGGAAAAATAGTCTGTAAATATGTATGAAATCAAATATAGAGGGTAAGCTAAAAGGTATTGACTGCCAGCAGAGCTTAGCTGCAGGAGGTAAAATTTTCTCCATAGTTTTCTTCTTGGCTGGAAACACATTGCCTTCTATCTAGATTATTTAATCCTCAAAATGCACATCAAAGCTTCTCATCAGGTGGCACATGTCTTTATAGGCAGTTGAATGTCAAAGATCTAGCTTAAAGATTTTTGAAAAATGTACAAACATAATGGATCCCAGATAATAACACAGCAGTGGAGCTTCTGTCCTATTCCTTCCAGCAAAGTACCAGCATCACAGGCTGTGGCTAATCTCCATGGCAAGGCGAAGAGCACATTCTGCTGCCCGAGAATGTGTGACATCTCTCCAACCGCTAGAAATGCAGCGCTTAAATTGGGTTCCAGACCAAATTTAGCTTGTTAACAATCCCAATCTCACTCTACACCTGTGGCTGAGGAGAACTCTGAGCCATAAATTCTGTCCTGCTTTCATGCCCAATTAGGCAATGGAACAACTTATGCAAAAATATGTAAGAGGCATTTTCTGTCCTTCTATGCGAAGCTGGAGGCAGAATTCAGTGCTTGCTCTCCCCCTTATAGGTCTCATTTTTCAATCTTTGGCAAGGACAAATTGCTTGTAATGATTACCTCAACTCCTTTAAATGATTATATCATTGTGCGTTTAGTTTAAAAGCCCTTTAACACATTTATTTTGCACTTCAAAAGTTGCCTTTTGTCTTAGAGAGACAGTGAAGTATATGGAAAGAGGCAAAAGCCCCTATATTAGTTGGTAAAGGTCATACACAAGGGACTGGGGGTGGTTAGAAGGTCACATGCTAGGTGTAATAGAAACTGCCTGAAACAGGTCTGAATTGGTCTTGGAGTTGTATTCATTTTTTTTTTTTTGTCTTTTTGCCTTTTCTAGGGCCACACCCGCGGCATATGGAGGTTCCCAGGCTAGGGGTCCAACAGGAGCTGTAGCCGCCGGCCTTCGCCACAGCCACAGCAACGCGGGATCTGAGCCACGTCTGCAACCTACACCACAGCTCACGGCAACGCCGGATCCTTAACCCACTGAGGAAGGCCAGGGGTCGAACCCGCAACCTCTTGGTTCCTAGTCGGATTCATTAACCACTGAGCCACAACAGGAACTCTGGTGTTGTATTCATTTATATTGAAGATGTTCAGGTGTATAAGAACTAACTAAGCCTTTGTCTTTTTATTGAAAGATGTCAGAAGAGGCTAACCCACAGTCAATATTTTCACCCACATTATCACCATCATCCAATATCTCTCCACCTCTTCAAGGAAAAGTCTAGGTGTTTACTCATGCATCAGGATTTTCTCTGGTTTGTAGTTTGCCCACAGAACAGTCTTTCACAGATTTTTTAAATAGAGAAAAGAAAATTAGAATCTCTGAGGAAAGCCAGCTATCAAGCACCTCCCTTTAATTATCTTACCCCAACCCCCCTATCATAATCTGCCTGGCAACTAGACACTTCTAGCTACCTCTGGGGAGAGATCATTACAGTGCATTAATTCAAGACTCCTAGTGATCTGGGACACCACAACACCACACGGCAGTTGTATTAAATGAATTATTTAAGTCTGTAAAGTATTTGGGGATGGATTTTGGCATAAAGATACTACATAAACAGAATCACATGAAAGAAATAGGCCATGATATTTCAGATTCCAATTTAAGTAATGACTCTGCATTTGAGCCAACCACCACCTTTTTTCCTCCCCCATTTTCCTCATTGGCTGCCTGATTCCATCGTAATCCTTACTAGGAAAGAGAAACGGGCCCATTTTGAGGGCCCTTGATGTTTTGGGTGCTGTGGTGGTGATTTATAGCAAAAAAAGTGTTTCCACAGTGCTATATTCTTTCTCCCTCCAGACATTAAACAAAAGACAGAGAATAAGGATGCTTAGGAAGTCTTATGTGTGACAGACACCGATATTCCCACACTGGTGGCTATTTGCATCTCCACTCAGCTTGAAAATGTTGTCTGTTGTGCCAACACAGCTTCCTTACTTGTAAAAAACACTTCTCTCTGTTGGAGGGCTCAGAAAGATATTCTTCACACCAAATCCCCTTACAGAACCTCCGATCCCTTTGGGGCATATTCTGCTGGTTTATGGTAGTGATGATCTGTCATTGGTTCCTCCTTGGACTGTGAGATTGGGACCCGTAGAAATGGCTGTGACTGTTACTTTTCTCTTTGGGGATTTGCCCTTTTTTCCTTTGGTTGGAGATTGAGAGTGAGCTTTGTTACAGAGAATTATCCTGTGGATTGGGTTGGGGAGATAAGTCTTTGTTGAGACATAAAACACATACAGACAAAAGTGTGAAAAATTGAAATGACAAGGTTGCAGGGTGCTATTTCTTAAGTTCGGTCAAATGTTCAGACATAGGAAGTGAGGTACTCTGGCTTGTTGCTGAACTCTAGTGAATCTATATTCCTTGTTCCTAGAGTGAAGGTACTATAATTGTATCAGGTCCGTATGCCACACACTCACAGAATCCAGCCCTTACTTTATCTTAATGTCCACAAATAACTACAGTCTGCTTCGATTTTGTTGTGATGAGAAGTAAGATGGATGCCATCTTATATGAAGCTGGGCAGAGGAATCAAGTGAAAGCCAAGCTTCTTGTTATCGATTGTTGTAATAGTTACATGACTGTATTCTATATCATTAACACACGACAGCCTTGTAGTATCTCCAAAGGAGAACTGAAATTATATCTGTATCAGACTTTTCATTTATTTTAAGTAAGACTTTTACATTTTTAGGTCTCAGGTTTAAGATTGTTGAAGGCCACATGAGATAAATTTAGTTGCTATGCAGAATGTGTTAAATACCAAAATATGACAACAAAGCAAAAACAGCCTTTGAAAAAGGCATTAAACATCTCCGTCTTAGAAAGAGAGCAGTATTCAGTATCTGCTTTACCTACTGGTGTATTTTAGCCATTTTTAGAAAGGAACATATGAAGGAATATAATTTACGTTTTAGAAATCTTTTAGAAAATTCTCATTTTTTAAATTATTCCTTCCCTACCTGTGAACAACTTTGCTTTTCTTTGTAAATATCATTTGAATCCTCTTTATTATGAGGTAATATTATGGTAATTCTAAGAGCCAATATTAATAAGTGCTATGGATGTAACATTTTGTATTTGGTGTATTTTATGAAAGCAGGGTTTTTAAAAAACCAGGTTAACATACAGCAGCTATTCTCCTGGAAATTCGGAATTTTATTTAAATACAAAATTTCCAGTGAAATACTGATGAATGTTAAATGAAAAATTAAATAGGAAACCATAAACTGAGCACACTGAAAGTGTAGTTGTTGTTTTGGCAACAACACAAAGAATCAAAATATATCAAAATAGTAATAAATACATGAACTTTCTAGTAGAAAGTAAAACTAGCAATAAAAATAACTACTGGAATGCAGACCATTGTATTTTACTGAACAAAATTTTTCTGATAATTTTGAGTATTTTCTATAACATTTTCACTCTTAAATTTATTCAAATGTCAGTTTTTTTGGTTGACAGAAATTACATTTAAAACTTTTTTCTCCCTGAAGCTGATGGTCTGAAATCTGAGATCTACCTTCTCATCCTGGCTCTGTTCCTAGTTTGCTAAATATTAAGGCTAACTATTAATGTCTCTGGATTAGGTTTTCTTTTCTTCAGCGTTGGAAATTTAAAATTAGATTTTCTAAGCTCTTTTTCATTCTTATGCGGATAGGAATAGACTATGGTCTACGAATCTATTCTCTAAATTTTTTTTTTGTCAGGCTCAGGCAATCTTTTGGTAATAGTGTTGTCACCTTAAATCCTAGTGTAAGAGATTCTGCAATCTACCAGCAGTACTTTTAGTACTAAAAGCAGTACTTTTAGTCTCTTATTTACTCACCTAAAAAAAAAATGACATTACGGTGTTTCCAGATCATCTCATATTGCTCCAAAGAAGAAAAGCTCTAGAATAGTTATGATCAGAGTCTGAAAAAAATGAGACATTTATTTCTCTTTTTGTATGTTTTAAGGATTATCATTAATTTTATACAATGATATCCACTTCAAAATATGCTAAATAATTACAAAGTAACTTAAGAAATATTTTAATCAAAAGTTATGGCAAATGCTCATTCAAGACAAATTTCTTTAGTAGGACCTTTTAGTTTGATTTTTAAAATTATTATTTATGACCTAGTTATATGGTATATATTTTACTTTGTATTTACATATGACTGGTTGAACATGAAAACAAGTGAAAAAATAAGTCAATAGAAAACAGAGAAATGAAAACTATTGACTCTTGATTGAACAATATTTACTATTGAAGAACTACCATTAGGCTTTCTGCTAGAAACTAGTAATAAAAGCATTTCACGGGATCTCAAACCTTTTACACTCTAGTTTTATTTAATTCACAAAGCTACCTCATGAGGTACTACTAATATTCCATTATGCAAATGAGTTAGCTGAAACATAAAGAGTTTAAATTACCTACCCAGGGTCACACAGCTAAGTGTGTTACCCAGAATACACTCGTGACCAGTGCTCTGCTGAATCACACTCCTCTGTTACAACCTCGTACAGTTTACAGAGTCTGCATTTACTAAAGTAAATAGGACAGTCCCAACTATCTAAGATAAGACGGTTTAGGAGTTCCTGTTGAGGTTCCGCTGTAACAAACTGGACTAGTATCCATGAGGACACGGGCTCAATCCCTGATCTTTCTTAGTGGGTTAAGGATCTGGCATTGCCGTGGGCTGTCGTGGAGGTTGCGAACATGGCCCAGATCCCTCACTGCTGTGACTGTGGTGTAGGCCGGCAGCTACAGCTCAGATTCAACCTCTAGCCTGGGAACTTCCATATGCCATGGGTGTGACCCTAAAATACCAAATAAATAAATAAATAAATAAATAAATAAATAAAATAAGATGGTTCAAGTTTTCTACTAGAGGCCTGGATACATTTTGTGAGGTTTAAGAAAGGAGACATTTTTGTGGATTTGTGTGTGTGTGCGTGTGTGTGTGTGTGTGTGTGTGTGCTTTTTTTTCCCTTCCCTCTCAGCATAGAAGTGGGAGGAATTTTTAAGGCAAAATAAATACTCACTTCCTTGAGAAAATCCCATTGTTAGTGATAGATATCCCCACAACATAACCTTGCTCCATTTCCCAGTGTGCTGACAGGACTAGGCATTGTGGATAATTGCAGACTAGGATCGACTCTAGTGAACTTGCCTGCTGCCTGATTATGCTAGCAACAGGAGTTCTAGCTGTTTCTCTCTTACTTCTTGGCAACATTTACTAGTTCCTGGCTAGGATGGTCACCTTAAGTTTTGCCCAGAGTTTGTATCATGAGGGATAATCCAGGGATGTCCCCCAGCAGGGTTATAGCTGACAAGATTAAAATGTTCCTCCTTTCTCCATTTTCCTCAGTTGCTTTTTCATGAAGTCTAAAGACCACACAGTTTTGTTTCATAAACCAAAAGATTCTGTTAAACTGTGTTTTTCCCTTTGTGTTTCTGGTTGGCACAATTCCTGTGGAACTTCCTTGCCCTTTTTGGACAATTACCCAAAATTAAATTCAAAACCATAATTGCTTATGAGAACCTTCTTTTCTGTTATTTTGAGGCACAACATGATTCTTCCTTTTTTTTTTTTTTTTGCTTTTTGATATTCAAATTGAGCCAAGAAAAATAAAAATCAAATTATATTTTCATTGGTTATGGTCTACTTTTAATACTGTATATAAATGGATTGTTAGAATCTTAGTGTTTCCTTTTCTAAGTGGTGGAGAGTTAATTTTCTATTTTTCTTCCATTCAGTTATTTTGTAAAGTAGTACAGGAGCTTAGCTCCTGGTCATAACTTACTGTAGAGGGCAAGTTCTAGTTTTGTGTTGTATCAGAATGAGGTTGGTGGGATTGTGAATACAGACAGGCTGTACAGAGAGACAACACCCTGACTTTAGGCTTTGCGCTTGAGACTTACATTGAACTTACCTGAAAAACCTAATTTGCCTTCGATGTGGGGCAGTGGAGTATTTTTCCTACAGTGTTCAGATTTAATTGCTAGGAGGACAGGATCAGTTCCTTTTTTTTCCTCACACTTCAAGCATGATGAAACAAAAAATGTTCAAATAAAAATATGTGATGTAAATATTAGGTCTTTTGCAAAATAGTCACATTTGAAATATGGTCAAATCTCTTTTATAGCAGTATATGTTTCTTGCTTCAAATAATATCTTACTTCACACACAAAAGTAAATGCCTATAACCCTTTTACATCTAAAAGTGAAAATGACTGGTCTCTTGTCAGATATGTTTATTTTCAATTAGAATAAATTGACCTACCCATGCAAATTCTTTCCTGCTCTCTTCCACTATATTCAAGTTTACCAGAAATATAAATAAACCAATATTGAGGATAGTATAGGTGGGTTTGTAGGAAAAATGTTCTTGTTATTGGGAAGAAGAAAGCTAAGAAAAAATATATAGCTTAAGTCTCTTGGACCAGACAAAATTGTTTAAAAAAAAAGGGGGGGAAGAAGAAGTTGCTAACTAATCAGTTTGGATTTTTAAAAAATAAAAAAATAATAATAAATAAAATAAGAAAGGGAATTGTAACCAGAAAGCGTATAGAACCTTTGTGAAACTTCAAAAGGTACAGCTGGCTGGAGAATGTACAGTGCCCTGAGACTGAGGATGAAAACCTATAAATGCACCCTCTAAAGTCTTTTCTCCTGACCTCGTGCCAAGGTTAAGATAGAAGATTTTTTGATGACTTTGAAACAGAGTTAAGGTGAAAATATTGGATGAAAACAGATGAAAAGCGGAGACCGTTTCCGGTTCTCAAGGGAAGAATTCAAGTAAAGAGGCCAACTGCTACCACCCCAGCATTCTCCCATCTGCAACTCCAGTTTGTGCAGTGGTTTTTGCACTTGCACCTTTAACTTACGCAATTACGTATGCAAATCAGTGAATTCTCACTGCGAAGGTAAAGGCTAAAATTCTAGAGCAGGCACTGCGTGGAGCTTCCCAGGTTTAGTTTACGGACATTTCTTCTTCAAAGAGACCCTTGTCCAAAAATAAGTGCCAGGAAAAAAAGTAGCAGAGATCTGTGGAAAACAAAAACATTGCTGCTGATTTCCAGGAAAGGTAACAGACTGAGGACCTTTGCTGTGAGGCGGTCTGTGCGCTCCTGCAACACCGGCTGACACACTTCATTCAGGACGCTGTGTTCAACAAGATAGTGACAGCAAAAGAAGGACCTGTTTTTAATCGCCTTCTGAACTGTATTTGTTACCTTTATTTTTCCTTCTCAGCTGTTTTAATGCTGTCCTGAAATAACACATATATGACAGTAACGATTCTTAGGTTCACCATATGGAAGTGTTTTATTATCTAAATCATTGAGAGAATGTATATTCTTTCAGATCCTAAATGTCTCCCTTGAAAAAAGCAAAGCAATTGTTCCACACTTTAGCTTCTAAAAATTTGCCTCTGTAAACGACGTGCTGTTCTTCAGCCCCACTTATGGACTTGCTAGAAGGTGTTCCTGCAAGAATTCTGCCTGTCTGCCCTCACTCTACTCGCTCCCCCATATCTTTTGACTAAATCAATTTTTATATTAGCAACGTGTTACTAGTCCCCAAATAAATGTCCTGCTTTTTAAAATCTAATTTAAAAAATATACACTGAATTATTATGATGTGTGTTCGTCATAGAAAGCAAGCAAGCGGTTGTCTAGCATGGAGATAGAAGAAACAGACCCCTATTAGGAAGGGAGAAAGTAAGGCCAGCCTTTCTTGCCCTGGTCTGTGTTTAACAAGGAGGATACCTCTGCTACAAGGAGACCAGCCATTGAGAAAATGCAGCAAGAGCCCAAGGCATGTGCCTGTAGGTGTGTGTTACTCACGCTCGGCTGGAAACTCAGCTGAATAGGAGAGCTTCTCCTATCACTCAAGGAGATTTCTTCACACCTGCCAATGACACATTTTGTTCTCAAGATTTTGAAGCTTAATCAATAAACAACCCACATACTGTCTGAGGATTTGCTTTTTATTATGTGACTCATGCCCGGGAAATGTCTCTAACATTTCCTCAGAGTGGGGACGAAGTGTAATAAGAAGACGAGGGGCACAAGAAAAGCAAGATGACTAAGCAGGTGAAGCAAAGAAAGACTGACCTTAAAAAAAAAGGCAAAGAGAAAAGAATAGGAAAGAAAAAAAAAAGAAAGTGAAAGAAAAATCTGGATTTAAACCAGTCTCCTTTCAAATGAGACTGGCGATCTTGCTGCACATGAGTGAGCGTCAAGCCCTATGAGAAAAACCCACTGTCTGCCTTTAATTGTTAACCCTACATTACAAGAGTCTTTGTCATAAAACTAAAAGCTGTTTGACTCAAAGTGCAATCTTTGCACATGAGATTGCACAGGTTGTGATGAGCCTGGAGACTTAATTACTTTCTTGCATCAATTGAAGGGGATCCTCCAGGTCAGGCTTATGGCATATTGATGGGAAGTAAAAGAAACCTTAAACAAAATTAGCCTCCAGTGTTCTGGTTTCCCAGACATCCAGGGGAGCCTGATCTCTGTTCCTGCCTTTCATAATTTCTTACTGTTCAGGAGCAATATATTTACCATGCACGCCAATGCTGAGTTATGTAGGAGGAAGGAAAAAAAAAAAATCTGTAATGCAAAAGACAGTCTTTAAATTACTGTGTTAAGATCCTTTCCTGCTATTTCCCCCCAGAACAACAAAAACAACTGAAAACCTTAATCTAAATCAGTGGCCATACTTTCTGAAGTTAGAATGTTAGTGAATTAAATCCATTTTTCTGTGGAGAGCTGAATTTGCAATCAGTTGTCTGAAGTTTCAAATGGAAATCTTGCCTCTTCTATTTAGTTTTTGTATTCCTCAGGGTGGGTGCGAGCTGTTGCTTCGTTCAAAAAGTGATTTGTTTAGCTAAGGCTCATGTTATACTATTTGTGTGGTTTTATGTCACTCAATATAGCATAAATTTGCAGCCAAAGAAATGCTTTTTATATGAGAGTAATGACAAAGTTCTAAGGGCAAAATCTTAAGACAAAGGATACCACTGGAAAAAAATTCTGGAGAGACAAGGAATGGATGTTGATTTCATGAAGGGAGTCAGTGTTCCTGACTCTGGTGTTTCCATCCTTTCTTTCTCTCTGGCCCGCTGCAGTCTGAGAAGCTTTTGCAGCCCTTCTATCTATTCCGAAGGCAGAGGCAGCGTGTCAAGGCCTTGTCATCTCTGGTCAGCAGAGTAGTTTGTCAGGAGAGTTTTCAACTATAAAAGCATCAGTAACTCATCAGAATATTTGTTGTTTCTTTTTGACAAAAGAGGCAAGTGTCTGTCAAGAAAAATCTGGGGTTTTCCTGGCCTTCCCTGAGGAACTTGGAGTCTGCCTTGAATAGCTGGAGACTCCAGAAACCTTGTGTGCGAAACAGATGTATTGATTCCTGTAGAATCTTGTTATTTGTGACATGCAACAGTGTAAGTCAACATGACTTTGCCTGTTTGTTGCCTTGTGTGAAACAGAAAGATCAGCTTTCATTAGTGAGGAGCATATTAGGAGCTGAGGCTTTAACAGAGGTCTCACTGGAAACCCGTGGAAGCGCAGCCCACAGAGAAATTCAGCAAAAAACATGGCATTCTTCACGGGTAGCTCTCGAAATGGTTAAATATCGACGTATCGGTTGAATGTTTAAAAAAATTTTTTTCCAGAGCTGGAAATGCATACTCATGCTTAGAAACAAACAAATCAGTTGCTTAAGGGTTATAAGAAATTTAAATGCAAATAGCACTTTGTAATGATGCCCCGGAGACTGACATTGTAGTCAATTTCTTGAGAATGCTTCATTGTAAACTTAGTTTTTGCTACTGGTTTCCTTAGTAACTGGAACAACATATTGTTCAGGACATAAAATAATATCCTGTTTCAGCCACTGAGAATCTTGAACTAAAATGTAATTGATTTTGCATGAGGGACAGGATTATCGTGTCCACCCCATTTTGGTGAGGTATTACAGCACAAAATGAACAGACTCAGAGATTGTTTTCCAGACCAGCCATTTTGTCTCTAATCATCTCACTGTGAGAATACGAATACTGCTAACAGTGTGAAATGTTATTTAGACCTTTAAGAGGAACAGCTTATTAAATAAAATTCTGTAGTTGATACATATTTTCTAAGATACCTTGATAATATTTATTTCTCTTATCTCACATGAAGGAAACAGCATAATATAGAAGTTTCTACATTAAATAATAACGATGCTTATTTTGTAAGACATTTGTAACTTAATATCTACCCATATAGATAATGAAGTATGAATATAGAAGAAAGCTTGAGATCCAGTACAATTTTATAGTCTGAAGTCAGCACAAAGAATTAGAAAATTTACTTTAATTTCATTGCTGTAGCTGTTCTACTGAACTGCCGTAGGCAAGTTATTAGTTCTCTAGTGTCTCAATATCCTTATCTATAAAATGGGAATAATAACACCTGCATCACAGGGGTATTATGTGGATAATTACTTGATGTGTGTAAAGAGCTTTGAAGATATAATATGCTAAATCTCTATGATTGTTTTAAGCTACATGTATAGCAGTGTGTTACAGGCATAAACTAGAAAGTAGTTTAATGAACTTAGGAAATTGGAGGCCTTTGATTTAGGAGAGAAGTGTCTGGAAAGTTAGCAAAATTCTGTCAGTTTTACTATTTCTGCAAATAACAGCAATTTCTAGAATGCATGATATAGTAATAGCAGAACTGTTGAGTGATTGATTTTTGATGATATCCTTCTTAGAAATACTGAATTTTGAGGAGTTGAAAATATGCTCTGGGCACTTTTTCTCTAGTGAAATTTGTTTGTGGATTATTTCCCCCCATTCACTGGGATATTTACCTCCTTCCTAGCTGTTCATTGGGAGATTTGGGATCCTGATGGAGAGTTTCCAGATGGAACTGCTGCCTACTATAATACTTGGTTAACTTCTTCGCCAGCAGAGGGTCAGTCTCCCAATACATAAGCCATGGACTACTTTTATAAATTAGCAGCTTGTATTGGTTTTCTAGTCTATGCCAAAGGAAACACTCTGGATTTTAGGGTTGTATCATTCATTCACTCATTCAACAAATATTGAAAGTCTCTATGGACTGGGTAATATTTTAGGCATATCTGGATTACAAAGCAGTATTAAATCATGGTGCCCTATCTCAGCTCTTTCCCAGTATAGCTGAGGCAGTTACCGTGTGTGTGTGTACAACTTTGGTATGATGTGGTAAGTGTATCATCAATATTGTACAGATATGGTTCTGAGAGTATCTAAGGTGATCAAAGATGGGTTTTAGAAGCAATGGCATTTAAGCCAAACCTCATGGAATAGGAAGGCTTTTGAAAGATAGTGGAGGAAGAGGAAAAGGAAAGGTCACGTAAGATATAGCATATTACTATATTTTGCAAGGGAAAAGGAAAAAGGTTCGGATAGATCTCTAGAAATCTAACTTGGTGATAACATCAGATATGTCATCACAGTAGCCAAGATAAGGGTAGAAAACAACTTCTTATAACATCATTTCTTATGAACGTTAAAATTGTGTAGTCTTTCATGGTTTGTAATAATAAATCAATTTATCAATTGACTGAGTTCACTTTCTCCTCTCCCCCCATGCATGTCCTCTCCAAAAAAATACCATTTATATTATTCCTACTTCACTAAACATACATTAAATGGAAAGAGAAAAGGGACAGGTTGTGAAGGGACTTGATGCTAGACTAAGGGGTTTGGATTCATTCAGGGAGCAGTACTTTGTTCCTGGCAGTCCCTCATTCTGAAAGGAAAGAACAGAAGAGGGTGTAGGGAAAAGTGAAACCTAAAAACAGGAAAGCCCTTCAGGAAGTCTTTGTATTGTCAAAGGAGGGTAATAGAGTGCTAAACCAGTGTGGAGGTGACATGATGGAAAAGAGGTAACATGACTCAGACCTGAAGTCAACGGAGAAGCAACAGGCACCATAAGTACTCCATAACAGCAGTGCACTCAGAAGAAATGAGGTGTTCATGGGCAGCAACTGATTTGTTCAGATATGTGGAGAAGTTGTCATATATACATGAAGTATGAGGTATTATTAAGGTCTTTAAGTGGAAGTGTCTGGCAGATGTCTGAAAATCAGAAACGAGGTGAAAATTTTAAAACAGAGATATGCTTCTCAATGCCATCCGTATAGAGCTAACGATGGAGAGCCATGGGTTCACTAAGAGAGAGAATATGGAGAGAGAAAAGGTCAAAGGACCCAGAAGAAAACTGACATTTAAGAGATGAGGTGGGAAACAGAGCCAGGTAAGCCAAAATTGAAGTGCTATCGATCAGAGAGATTCCGGGCCAAAACTAGGCATACAATTCAAACAGCATAGACCTCCAAAATGGACAGGCTGATATCAAAAACACTAGTAGGAAAAGACGTAGGGAAAGTTATTGAATTTGATAAAAGTTCATTGTTGCTGTTTAAGGATATCTTTCAAGTCATCAGTACTGATGTCTGACATTAAGTTATCAAGGAATAAAAGAGTGAGTGTTGAAGTGAATGTAGTAATTATAAACCACTCCTCTCAAGGGTTAGCAGTAAAAAGTGTAGAAACTAGGAAAATCATCTGAGAAAGCTGTTGGCAGATACTACTGCAAGTATATCATTGTTAGAGTCACTGCCTGAGATGGTCCACAACCGTGAATCTATTTCCAATACAGAAATATACGGCTGCTCTGTCTGGTTGCATTGAATCCTGTAATAATGACCTCAATTTCATAATTTCTGTGTTTTTGATAAATAAAAGCTCTTTCATAAACTCACTAGTGTCCTTGTTTGGGATAAACTACTGTTCAAAGAAATCACAGTTCTGACTCTGTAGCCAGTGTCTATGTTCTCACAAAATGATAGAATTTAACAAAATCAATTAATTAATCTAGATATCATGTCATCTAATGAATTAAATCTACCATTAAACTCTGAAAAAAATAACATAGCATTATATAATTTTCTAGACTGTTTTTTATAATCAAAATCACATTCCAAGTCACATTTCAATGTTGTGTTTTTACGCTGTTGGGTGACAATTCTTCCCTGGTTTCCTTTGTTTCCATACATCATGTAAATGAGGCCCTGGATGCTTGCAGACCCACCTTAGAAAACAGCTTTGTCTATCAAAGCAAAGGGTAGATTTACTTTCAGCCTTGGAGATGCAGTGTCTTCCAGTGGAGGAAGGAGCAGACATGTTTTCTGATTATTCTCCTGTAATATCACCCACTGGCCCTCTTGGTGTTGTCCTGATGGAACTGGGGCTTAGGCAACCAGTGCAAAAATAGTGGTACTCTGGGAATTCCCTTGTGGCCCAGTGGGTTAAAAATTCTGTGTTGCTGAAGCAGCTCTGGTCGCTGCTGTGACGAAGGCTCAATCCCTGGCCCTGGAACTTCCACATGCTGTGGAAGTGCCAAAATATATATATTATGCCTATATATATATACATATATGTATATGTAATGGTACTCTGACTATGGCTACTTCTGTAATTAAGAAACTATATTTTGCCTCTGATCCAGGAGTCACATGTCTTCCACTCAAGCCCAGGAACCATGGCAGACTAACTAATTAGCTCTCAAATAGGGTGAATCTTAGGCCCTTCCCAGTTTTTGCATGTACATTATCAACACTAATGACATTAACAACGATGTTTGAAAAATTGATAGCTTGTATTGTGATCCTTACTGCCAGCTACTATGCTGGAGTGCTACGTATTCCTATTCATTCAATAAATATTTATTTAGTATCTATAAGTCAAGAATTATGTTAGACTGGATGTTAGGAAGTAGTGAACAAAATAAACATCAGTCTTTCCTTCGCAGAGTCCATGGTCCATTTAATCCTCACAACAAACCCACAAGGTAGGAATACCACTCTGAGAAAACTGGAGGTTAACAAAGTTTAATGACTTACCCAAGGTCATGACAGTCTTTTGTGGGGCCAGAATTTGAAAACATGTCTGAAGAGAATACATTATTAAAATATTCATTTTCTTGTTTATATTTGAGAATGTATATATTATTTTCAACTTATGTTTCTTAGATTCCATTTACATATGTCTAGCACTTGGATAATATCTAATAAAATTATTTTAAATTGAGTCTCTGACAATAAATTGACCTCTTTAGTCAAAATGCACACGTGGTTGTGATAACTCTGTCAAAATATTATCTTATACCACCCCTTCCCAAAGCAGAAAGGATAGAGACACGTAGCAATAAAATAGAAGTTATAGTCAGACTTAAAAAAACAAACTATTTATTTTACTCCAGTCAGCTCTGGAAACTCTGGACTTTGTGTATGTTCTTTTAAATTGGTGTTGTTATGAGGTTATATTATGTTCACACTTAAAAATAAAGTAGGTTTTTTTGGAGTTCTCATTGTGGTAAATTCGACTAGTAACCATGAGGACGCGGGTTCGAACCCTGGCCTCGCTCAGTGGGTTGGGGATACAGAGTTGTCATGAGCTGCGGTGTAGGTCTCAGACAAGGCTGGGATCCCACGTTGCTGTGACTGTAGCATAGGCCTCACTGCTTATTCAGCCTGTGATTTCGACAAATTACTTTTCTAATTCTCAGTTTCTTTCCTGGAAATTTGAATAATAGCAGTACCTGTGGATAAGGCTTTCATGTGGCTTAATTGATTTAATGAACTCAATGCAGTTAACACAGTGCCTGTTACATAAGGTAGAGTAAATGTTAGCAGGATTTGTGACTAACTATTGGAGACTAACTGAATAAATTCCTCTATTAATTCCATAATATTTAAAGTTATAATTATTCAAAGTAACTTTGCTCTGAACTCTGAGCTCCAAAGCAGTGGCCCTCGACTTTTCTGACTATTTTTAACCATAGGGTAGGCATGTTAGTTCAATAATGATGATGCCTGACTTATAAAAGTAAATGTCACCAGCCTCCACTGTGAGCATTTGTGCAAGGTGAGTGGTCTGAAAGAGAATAAGGAATAAGAAATTGTGTCTCCTATTCCCAGCTCCATTTCTGCTTCGTTAGGGGAGAATAAATAAATATCAAATAAATAAATAAACAAATCACTTAACCTTTCTGTATTTCAGTTTCAGCAAAATGCTAGGGATAAGGTTTAGCTTTTTAAAGGCGCTGAATTTATTGGCGGAAAGGTGCTACAAGAGTGACAAGTGTTATTGACTTTCCAGTATTTCAGTCTTACTTAGGCATACTCTGAATGTTTGCTTTTCATCTTGGGAATTAAGTACTTCTTTAACATTGATATGTGGTAACTGCGGGAATTAGTGAAATTTGCCAGGTCCTCAGATAAAATCAGAGGACAAATAAGTCAGGCAGTTAATTATGTGAGAGAATAGATTAGGGCAAGGAAGAACAGTTTCAACAGAAATATCCTGATTGTTGTCCCAAGTTCGGGGTTACAACTTTGGAAGGTGAAAGAGAGAGGATGGAGGTTATAGAGATAAAAGGAGAACCATTCCTCTACGTTTCCCAGTCATGCTTTCCTTGTTCTCTGCCTAGACTTCTTTGAGACTTTGCATCCTTTGTCCGCACAGTAGGTAACCACTTCAATCAGATTCAAGCTGCTCTGTTTTGTATTTTTTAAGCAACTGCTGTTGCTTGATATGTCTCAAAAACTTATTTTATTTCAAAAGCCATATTCTTTGCCTATCAATTTCCTCCTTTATTTATTATTTGTAAACTCATTTTTGAAAGTGCACTCATCCTTTTATATATGTATATATATATATATTGATATATATTTTTGTTTGTTGTAAGGGTGTTAGAGAGTTAAATAAATCCTAATTATTTAGTTATTAATCATCCATTATTCTTATTCTCTTAATTATTTCTAAATGGCAAACATTTGTAAATTTGTGATATTATTGAAATATGTGAAGCATTACCATTTTTGCTCCTGTTCATAAAGCAGATACAAAAGAGTTACGGTTTGTTGGCCAAATGAGATTTGCTACACTCCTCATAAATCTTTTATTTAATGTGTTTTTGTAGAAATCAATATTACATTGGTGTAAAACATATATAAAATATAGTTCACAATGCATTTTATAAAATAGGCTTTACTAGAAGTACTTTTAGTATACATTTAAATTTTTATTTGAATGTAGGGTTATATTTTAACCTGTATATGATGGCATGTTTTCCTTGGGATGTGCAAACTCTATCAAATTTGTTTATTATATGTGCATATATGTGTGCATAAATGGATATAAACAAAAATATATACTCCTTTTTTCAGCATTTGCTGCACCCAAATTTTTGTTAAGTAGTAATTTTCTAAGGAAACTATAAATCAATAAGCTACAGCATGACAATATATATTGTGTTGTACATGTATTAATATTCTTTGAAATAAGTCGTATAGTACTCATGGATTTAAGTATTTTTTATATAAGCCATATAAATATAATGATTAACAATCTGTTGTATTCACTATTCAGAAGAAGATAAGATGTAGTGTTTTCCTAATTACATAGATCAGTGTGGGAGGATATGACTGCAGAGGAAGATTAAGCCATTTGTATTTATTCAATGCTGCTTTATAGCATTAACTAGAAAACTCAGGCCTGCTATATTGAATGCTAAGGAATTTGATTACAGGATAAGTAGACTCTGCCAGTCTTGGCTTGAGACAGCAGACTCTAATTGTCTATCAGCAACGATTTAGCAGTATCATCCGTCCACAGCCTTGCTATTGATGGAAGCATTTAAAATCTGATGAAAATTACACTTTAATAATCAGGACTTGGAAAACGCACCTGGCAAATGCTTACTTCCTATTTTTTTTTCCCACTCATTTTTAAGGAAGAGGAAAAGAAGCCAAGTTTCCCAAACTTGAAATACAGACTGTCTTTAAAAAGAATATTGGAAATCAGATTATATAAATCATACTCTCAGACAGACATTTTTTTTTTCTGTTGTTGTTCTTTTGCTTTGTTTTGTCTTACAATTTCCATGAACTCCATTGATCCTACATTTTATGTCCCTCTGTTATTATTGAAGATGGTGGTTCAGTGGTTAAGGTTGTGCTTCTGAAGCTATCTTTTGATTGCTGCTCCATTTGCCTCTCTGTCTAGGTCTGCTGCATAACCCATTATTGGAGATAGTGCTTTAAAGTATTAAATATAAATATGTCTAAATTTTACATGCATGTTTTCAATAAGATGATTTGTGCAGCAGCAATTCTGCTAATGACAAATCTAACATGAGTTCAAAAATAGTATATTTCATTATATGTTCAAGAGGAAGAAAAAATATTTTTGGAAGGATTAAGACCTTCCAAAATGGTATATAACAAATAAGGATCTGTGGATGAGCTGAGTGCAAAATCAGTCACCTCCAGGTCACCAGGTTTGATGAAGCAGATATTTAATAATTTGGGATATTTGCATTCACTCACCACTCTGACGAGCTTTGTAGAGAGCTTCCCCAAGATTAGTATGGCATTTTGGTAGGTTGACAGTTCAATGCACAGAAGGAGGCACTTAAACGGGCCTCCACTTTTCGCTGAAGCGAAATTTGCTGCAAGCACATGTAACAGTCTGTACTCCTGTGTGAATACCACTTGGTGTTATTAGGTGCCTTGAATTTCGAGTTGCATTTTTGAGGCATGATTTTCAGCTGGAGCAGATTCATACATACCAATGCCAGATCTTCGTTATGGATTTCATAGTTTGATATTGTCTAAGTGACTGTTTTCATTCTGGGAGCTTCCTTGATATTCTTATTCACTTGAAGAAAGGTGATAAGTTTTTCTTTTATTTGTTTCCTGGGGACTTTTGAGAATCACTTAGTTATGGGAACGATGAATCAGAAGAAAGAGCAATGAAAAAGAGGGATGGACTAAAAAAGCATAAAGTAGCTTCTAAGACTCATTCCAATATTCAAAGGACTAATCTGGATGAATTATTCCCAGTAACTGAGAACCACAAGCTAATGTATTCCTAAGAATACCAAAGTTTCTGTTTCCATCTCATTTGCCATCAGGTACTATGTCAATATATTCTACATCCTTTAAAGAATAATGATAACATAAGTTTAGAATGAGGTCTGTATTTGAGTTCCTGACAATATTGTGTAGCTATGAAAGCTTAGTCAACTTCCTTATTTTTACCCCATTTTTCTTATTTCTATCTGATAATATATTCACTAATTATATCTAAATGGTAAAGTGCCACATAAACAATCAGAATTAACATGCTATTGCTTGGTGTCTAGGACGTCTCACTTGAGCTTTATGTTTTAGTTTCTAATACATTTTAAATGTTTCTGTAATTTCCCACATTCTTTTACAGGAACTATCAACTATAGAAAAAGTAAAAAAAAAGTTAATATTTGATTAGACAACTTTTTGGTATGTAAAAAATAGAATTGAGAGATTTTAAAATTGGTGAATTTAAATAAATCCTTTGCCACATAAAAATATATTAGCCTAATTGTATATCCTAAAAAAGATAAGAGAAGAAACCATCCTAAGCATTTCGTGAACAAGCTTAGTTTGTAACTGCAATGGGTATTTTATTTTCTTTTTCTTTTTGTTTTTTAGGGCCACACCCACGGCACATGGAGTTTCCCAAGCGAGGGATCAAATCGGAGCTACAGCTGCCAGCCTAAGTCACAACCACAGCGACACCAGATCCAAGCCGAGTCTGTGACCTACACCACAGCTCAGGGCAACGCTGGACCCTTAACCCACTGAGCAAGGCCAGGGATCGAACCTACAACCTCATGGTTCCTAGTCAGATTTGTTTCCGCTGCACCATGACGAGAACTCCATTAACTGGTATTCTAAAAAAACATATGTTTAGGATTTAGAGGACACTGTTTCCTCTAATTATGACTTTTTTTTAAAGATAAAATTTCAGTTTTCAGTTACCCTTAGATCAAATAAAATTATCAGTATGTAATGGAAAACTCTTTCAAGTTGTCAGCCCAAAAGTAAGTGTCAATTTTATTGCCAATCACCCACCTGATTCAGATCAGAAGGATTCTTATTTTTTTCAATATCTTGTTTTAAGATTTTATTGTGTATTTTGGGAGATGAGACAATAACATGACTGGTATTAGCCTTGTTTAACATACATATGTTATATATATTTACATATATATATATATACACACGCTATATAAGGTATAATAACATATATAGCATATATATGTGTTCATGTCTATGTATACATGTGTAGATATATATGTATACACACGCACACAAATAGAGACAGAGACAGAGACAGGTATATGTGTGTGTGTGTATATATATATACACATATCTTCCAAAGGTGATAGGGTCTGAAACAAATTCTGAATTCTTCAAATTTTTGGTCCAATCATTTCTTTCCATACTATCATTATACTAAGTATGCATTTCTATTTGGTTTCCATCCGCTTGTTATAAATTACATATTGGTCAAATAACTAAAATTGCTTAAATTTGAAGGTGATAAGAGATTATGATGCAGGATTTATAATTTTTCACTAGAAAATATGGGCTAGTAATGGATTTTTTCAAGAATTATTTGACTTTCTCATACTGTAAGGCAACTAAGCTTATTTTGAGGAAATCTTTCCACTATTATTTCTCTCATCATTAAAGCTTAATAATCTGGACAATCATGGCCATTTGAATTTTAACCTGGGATTAAATCTTACTCTTGGTTATAAAACTGAAAAGCTTTTGAAAAGGAGTAAGTTTTCCATTTGAAGAAATTTTCACAAATAAAATGTTAATTATAAAACTTGTTTGTAATAGATACAAGTTAATTATTATGACATGAATTGGATATCAGCAGGAGCTGGGATAATTGATGTCAGATGAATGTGGAAACTTCCTAGAATGAGCTCAGTCCCAGATGAAGTGACGATTGGAAAAATATAAAAGTGGTTGTGATGCGCGTACTCATCCCCTGATGAAAGCCGATTAATTCCAAAAGTTGACATTAAGTCAGTGGGGGGAAAAATCTATAAAATCCTTTTATAAAACTTTGAATGGAAGCAGGCTATTTTCTATCCTTAAGGTATGAAGAATGCCATTTGTTTGGGTGGATATTTTGCTACTATTCATTAAAGGGTCCATTGAGCCTTACATTCTCCACCTTCCTCTTGTAATTGTTTCATATCCCATGATACAAAGTGTAATTTGTTCTTTTGTTTTTTTATTGTCTTCCCTTCAGAGTAAAGTAGAAGCATATGCGTTTTAGATTCTTTTGTTTCATTACACACCAAATTAGCAGCTCTTCCACTAGCCTGGTTTTGATATTTCATTAATTCTAAGAATAGCAGTGAGTAACAGAATGGAGCACCAAAATTCAGGAGGCAAAGCCAAATCTGTCTCCTGTTTTTGTTTTCAGCATTGGAGCCATTAGCTGTGGAAGGGAAAAAAAAAAAAACTCCACTGAAATGAAAGAGGAGATTTTCAGCTCTCTGTTTATCCAACCCCATTTACAAAGTCTTTATTGATTCACTGTCACAGGTTTGTTCCTATGCTTATAGTTCCAATAGACAAATGGGCAGAGGTTATATATGTCACAAACTCTCCAACAATTATTTTTATACTCCGAATTAAGGGATCCAAGTAGATCGAAGAATTGATATTCTGCCTTTCTGATCTTTTGATTTAACATGATAACCACACTAACTTTTGTGTTATTTCACGTAAAGTATGTTAGCTTCTTCAATCTAACTAGCTTGACAGTGCTTCATGAAGAATGTCAAAGGTAGCTCAGTGATCAGAATTGCAGAAAGTGTATATCCATTAGATCACCCCCTTTTTACAAAAAAAAAGGAAAGTCAACAACAGAAAAGATATTCATCGTGATCCCAGTTCATTCAAAACCTCTCCTGTGATTATTCTCAATGCCTTTATGTCTGTCAGTTTCTAATACTCAAAGAAACGTCTGAGCTTGTCTTTGATTTCCACACTATTCTACCTTTGAAGAGAACTTAGTGTCACTCGTAGAACAGTGTCTGAGTCTGCTATTGTATGGAAACTCAGCTTACTAAATCTTGTTGACTGTTCACTGTTTTTCATGATTCTCTTTTTGGCTCAGGTCTCAAACCCTATTATAATTTCCAGAGACTATCCAGTGTTATTTGGATAACTTTCATTTTAATGGTATGGAGTTTAATAGATAATAATAAACAGCATTTCATTTCTAGCACTTAGCAACATGTTGTTATATACAGATATTAGTGCAGAAGTCTGTTATAAAAGGAATTAATATGGAGTTTCTGCAAAGTATTTAATCATGAACCTAGTTTTTTTCTAAACAGTAAAATGTATATGTTTATTCACACATCTATACATAATTGAATCATCTCATAGTTTTTGCTCATGTCCCTGCTCTGCCAAAAAGATTCCATGATATTCTTTTATCCTTAACTCATGACCATGTACTTTATGACCTTCCTTGCTTCGCATCTTCACCTCCTTCTCAGGAAAAAAAGAAATCCTTTGTTAAAAGCTGCTGCTGTTCTAAGAGTCAGCTCCCCCCACCTGGGAACTCCCCATTAAAAAAAGCCTTTGCATTGCCTACAGGCTGCCAATTAGTTCTACCATAACTGTGGCTGCTTTTTTAGAGAAACTTTTTTTTTGTATTATCTATTGTGTTAACTTACATGTTAAAGTTATAGGGTTTTGACCCATAAATGTCTAAAACTTTGCTATGGAAAAAGAAATATATCCTGATGTTATTGAAATAAATCTACCTAGATGGAATATGATTTATTTCAACATATAGTAACATCTCAATTATCCAGTTTATTTGGTGGAACCATCTGTCGCCTATAAATAAAATTTCCGTGTAACAAAGGCACTATTAATATGTTCATTTTTAGTACATAAGTTTGACTAAAATGCTATTAAATATATGGCTTGTTTCTTATTTTAGCAAATAAAGTATGGCTAACATGATTTAACATCTTCTTTTTTTTTTTGTCTTTTTGCTTTATCTAGGGCCGCGCCTGCGGCATATGGAGGTTCCCAGGCTAGGGGTCTAACAGGAGCTGTAGCTGCCGGCCTTCGCCACAGCCACAGCAACGCGGGATCCGAGCCGCGTCTGCAACCTACACCACAACTCACGGCAACGCTGGATCCTTAACCCACTGAGCAAGGCCAGGGATCGAACCCGCAACCTCATGGTTCCTAGTCGGATTCGTTAACCACTGAGCCATGACGGGAACTCCTTAACATCTTCTTAATGACCTGTAAATCTTCTTTATAAAAATCACTTATTCTGTTCTTTATGATCCTTGAAGCTTCTGCCCTGAGTGCCCTTACATTACAGACAGTTGAGGTGTTACTGTTTGTTTTCATTTTGTGTGGTCCTTCTATGTTAGCTAACTATTTTCACTTTGCTAACACCACGTCAATTAACAAATAACCAAAGACATCTGCTCAAATGAGCAGCAAAGATCTGGGAATTATAATTTGAGAAAACTGTAAGAAAACTTCGAGAACACCACTTATTATCTATATGTCATCACTTTTTCCTGATTTTACTCAGATTCTTCTGCCTTTATTCCACTCAGAGGGATACAATAAGGGGGAAGGAGGAGAGAAAGTTGTGATTGGACGTGAACCACGCTAAACAAGGACAAAAGTTCCAGCTTCTTTGGGGGCAAAGAATGGATGGCTGAAATGTATGGTTCCTTACTTGTTTGGCACCACTAGAAAACAGTACAAATGTGTTTTCTTAGAAAACTACCCCTGTTGCAAAGTGTCTCCCCATAGAATATGAAGCCCTTGAGGAAAGAAGCTCTGTCTTTTCACCAGCTATTAGATATCTGTGAGTTGATTTGCTCATTGGCTCACTGACTGACAAGATGGCAGAAGTACCGGAGTAAAGCATTAGTAAGGAGAAAGGCAGTTTTGCAAACATCGCTTTGGCCAAAATGAGACTTTATTTCCACATTCTCTACCCAAGCTACTAAAAGAGTCCTGAAAATGGTTGACCGTAAACATGTTCTCTATTTCAATTGAGAATTAATAATATCAAGGTCATTTCCTCCGTTTGAAGGGGAAAAAAAAATCCCTGAAATATGGATAATATATCAAAACATTTTTTTTTCTGTGTATGCTACTGTAATATGAGCCATATTCTCTTGCTTTTTTATTTTTAAACACAACTAGATCTGATAGCTTGGCGATAATTTTTTCCCTCTTTTTCTTTTTTCTTTAACAAAGACAGCACCTTCAAACTCTTTTCATAGCAAGGCTGGAAATACTGCCAGGTGAAAAAAAAAAATGTTATTGAAAACCTTTCTCCCCTTATAGGCCCATTTTGACAGGAAATCTTTGAGAGGCAGCAGGAATGAAGTGCCCAGAGATTTCATCTGTCTTTTGCTTCAGGAAATGCTGAGCACAAGGCTCTCTATTAGGCAAATAGAAGGAGTACCAAACCCCCTTAACAATCATCTTCGGCCTGCTCCTGGGTTGACAGCTTTCTGTGTCCTAGACTGTCAGACAGGCCCAGGATCATATTACTGGTCCCACTGTAAAAGTTTCTGACAGTACTTTACAACAAATATTATATTGTCTCTGCTGGTTATCTGGCACTATAAATCTTGCATCAACTAATCAGAATAAAATCTACTATACCAGGAAGGCATTAATTTGCAGCACTTTTGCACTTTTTTTTCTTTTTTTCCTCAGAGCTTTTGACATAAAGTTTCTGTCTGGGTATTTATCCCTGTCATCCTGTGTGATTGGTTAAATTTCAGCAGTCATTAGCTGCTGTATTATAATATCCAATAGGATGACAGTGTTTCATTTTGCTTTGTTTTGTTTTGACAGGTGCCAAATCTAAATTTCAAATAATCCTTTCAGAAATCAAAATGCCATCTTGTAGCAATACTACAGAAGTCTAAGCAGAAGTATTTTAAAAAATAATTTAGATTAGGTAAAATGGGTAAAGTCCACAGTAGAAGTTTTTTTAAAAAAGTCTTTCAGTTTCAGGCTGGGATACTAATGTAGTTTACATTTGTTTATGAATTGTATGTTAGTTCAGAACTGTATTTAACTAACACATTGCCTAAAAATACATGAATATTAAAAATAAGCCTGAATTTGGAAGTGTAAATCAATTCGTGAATAATTTTAACAAAAACATTAGAAATTTCTGTTTGTGTATTATATACTGTTTGAGAATTAACCATATTGTAGATCTAAATAGAAATTAAATAACAGCCTATGTCCAAGGAAATAGAAGCAAAGGGAAAGATGTAATTTCTAAAATATTCCCTAAAGTAAATTAGATGGCAATGATGTAGTTTTTTGGTACACATGTGATGAGAAAACAAGTTGTAAAAAGGATGAGTGAAGTTGTTTAACTGTAGGCTTCATGTAATTCAAGTCATCGAGTCATATTTTTGCAATTAATGTTCAAAAACCAAAATCAGAATAATAGATGCAAAGAGATTAGTTCAAGAACAGGACTCTGATGGCAAGCAATACTCAAACCGGCCACTCAGGACCTAGCCCTGTGCCCCAGAAGCCCAGCCACCAAACAGCCATTTCTGCATGATATTCTTACACGGTAAGATGCATTAAGTCACTCCTGTGTCTAAAACTATTTAACAATTTCTGATCTGTAAACTAACACCCTCATTTCTCACCATGGCTTGTAAGATTCACCGTCTGGCCCCAGCCATTCTCTCTGTGCTCATCATCTCAAGATAAATATCCCCATTAACATAGTTTATTCACTATAAGTTTATCAAAGCCCTTCTGGTATTGTGACGAATATATTCCTATTAACTGAATGATTGATGTGAATCGACTGCAGGTATATTGAATGTTTTGGATGCTCTTTTAATATTCATGTTTCTATTTGTCCTTCCTTAAAGACTATTGAATTTTTTCAGACACTCTCCCTTCCCCCAGGCAGACTTTCAGGTGCAGTGGAAGTTTTCTATGCAAATGAGAGGAGTGGCCCCTCTCAGATAAGGGTGGGACTATGATGGGACAAGAGGTTTATTGGCCCATGGAATATGTGGAGGGGCTTGCTGGGGGCATTCCTTTTATTGTACACCTTAAAGTGCTTCCAAGAGTGACGGACTTTCTGCTCTTAGTGCTTCAGACTTTAATTACTATCTTTGTATGTAGAATAGCTCAAGGGTCAGAAGGCGAGGAACATTCTACAATGCAGACTAGTAAACATCAGATATTGCTCTGATTGTTTAGCCCATGCTTTAAAAATCATAGATGATATATGATTTTTGAATATTTGAAAATAACTTAAGAATGTTCAATATCACATATTAGAAAATCTGAAATATAGACTATAATTAATGTTAATAAATGCTCTGTCACCTACAGGACAGAACAAAATTACACTTCTTAAGTAGAATTAAAAAGCCCCAGCAGTTAACTTCCAGTACAGGAAGATGACTGTAGTGTGAGTGTAGTTTCTTTTCATTTACCCCTATCTCTGTTGCAGTGCTAGTAAAGCAATGATAAAAGATACTCTCTCATTGCAGCAAAGGCACATGGCCAAGGGGAATTTTCAGTACATTTCAAGAAAGTGGGAAGCTGATGGATGCTAATGACTGATGAAGCAGAGAGGGGCTGCTGAAGCCTGGGGTACAGGCAGAGAAACCGCCATGGGATGCAGATCTGGCGCCCTGGAATTCCAGCCAGACTTCAGGCATAAGGTGGTTTCTGTGAAGGAGGTAGTGTGACAGCCGTATTTGGGGCTGAGATGGGGATTAATTAGATCAGTTTATAGAACTAGTGAGTCCTTTACTTCTTTCCCCCACATGTCTGTCTGTCTCACTCTCTCTTTCACTCTCTCTCATAGACAGGGACACATACAATTACCTAATTTGTTTAGGGAAAATGAATCGCTGAGCTTAGCTGATCAGTCTGAGGGTCAGACACTCCAAGTACTGCAATGTCACGGTCACTGCCCACACACAGCCCGTGTAGTGCAGCACACCAGTGGACAACTCTAACACTGTGCGGGTCATTTCCAAACAGGGTCACTGTTTCTTCTTTCTTAAACATGCAATTTATTTAACCAGAACTGCCAGTCATTTGAAGAAATCCCTAGCATAGAGAGATACTGAGATAAAACTGGGAAAATGTACCCCCAATGAGAAGAATTTTCTTCTGCTAAAATTCTCCCTCAGATAGGAAATGTTAAAAAAAATATAGCATATTCTGAGAAGGTCAAGGATTTACACCTTGAAAAATAAGACACTGTGAGACAAGACACAAAAGACAAAAAGAACTCTTTGAAACTAAAAATTTGACTAAATCTGGAAGAAATCCACAAGATTGCAAAAATGCAAAGCAAGAAAATCAATTAAAATTTAAAATGATAAAGCAAGACTGTAAGAAATATAGAGATACAAACATTCTATTTAGTAGGCCTAGTATCCAAGTATTAGGAGTTTTAGAATTTGAAAAAATAAAAAGTAAATAGGTGGAATTCAATTGTTATACAAGTATTAAATGAAACTATCCCAAAATGGAAGGAATGCAAGGCCCAGAGAATGTTGATCATGGGGAAAACTATAAATATAAATAAATAATTAAAATTTTAAAAATAAATTAATTATATCATTGTAAAAACTCAGGGCACCAAAAATAAAAATAAACCTGAAAATGTCCAGAAAGGAAAGAGGGAAAGAAGGAAGAAAAAGGAAGGAAATAACAGATTTCTTTATTTAAATAAAGACAAAAATCTGGAGTTCCCATTATGGCTCAGTGCTAACAAACCTGACCAGTATCCGTGAGGATGTGGGTTCAATACCCGGCCTCACTCAGTGGGTTAAGGATCTGGTGTTGCTGTAAGCTGTGGGTGTAGGCACAAGAAATGACTCAGATCCCACATTGCTGTGGCTGTGGAGCAGGCCAGCAGCTGAAACTCCAATTTGGACACCTAGCCTGGGAACATGCATGTGCTACACGTGAGGCCCCCCCCCCAAAGAAAAAGCACACACACAAAAAATAAAAAGTCAAAACTCAGACTGGTATCAGACATCATCAACATCTGATGCTAGAATACAATGGAGAAATATCTTTAAAATTGTAAAGACAATTAATTTGAAGCCTAGAAATTCAATGCTGAACAAAAGCAATAAATCACATATAAAGGCCAAAGAAAGACTTTAAGGCACTGCTATGTCCTCTGTGTTCTTTCTTAGAAAGTTAATGACAGATGTGCTATAGCATGGTAAGGAATTAAGTGAAGAATGAAGTTATGGGTCCAATAAGAGGCAGATCTAAATCAGCAGCTTTTATGAAGGGATATGTCAGGGTGATGGGTAGCTAACAGTCTTAGTTTGATTAGTACTAGAAGGTGAGGGGTTTTAAGAGAACAGTCACCATGAAGAAAGAAATTGGCAGAGGGGAGAGGAGAAGTTAGTGAACTAACAGGGGGCACACTTAAGGACATGCTGAACAGAAAATTAAAAAAAAAAGGAAAGAAAGAAAAAATTACACATTGTTACAAAGGATTGGAAATTTTAGGAATATCAAAATATTAAGCAAGAAACATAATGCACATCACCTATCAATGCAAAGGACAGTGCTTACCACAGGGGCCCAGACACCTAGAACAGTGTTTCTCACAAAGGAATCATGCTGTTTAAGAACTTCGGGAAGAAAAAAGAGTGAAATAACCATTTGCAGCAACATGGATGGACCTAGAGATTATCATGCTGAATCAAGTAAGTCTGAGAAAGACAAATATCATATGATATTACTTATATGTGAAATCTAATAAAAATATCATTTTTATTAGAAAAGAACTTATTTGTAAAACAGAAACAAATTCAGAGATTACGAAGCCAGTCTTACGGTTATCTAGGTGAAAACACTGGGGGGAGGTAAGTATTGGGAGGGTGGGAATAGCAGATACATAATACTGTATAAAATAGATGGTTTAATGACCTACTCATTTTTCTGTACAGCACAGGAAGATCTATTGAATAGTCTGTAATAACCTATATGGGCAAAAAGAATGGATATATTTATATGTCTAACTTTCACTTTGCTGTACATCTGAAACTAATACAACATTCTAAGCCAGCTATACTACAATAAAATTTTAAAAAATTAAAAAAAAAGGAACTTTGGAAAAGAAGAAAGAGAGGGATGGAGGGAGGGCAAAAAGAAGAGGAATGGAGGAAGGGAAGGGTCGGTCATGATAATGAAAATGCTGTATATTGATTTTCAACTCAGATTCAGTTTATGGGCAAAATTCAATAACCATAAAGTTAGTAAATTAAAAGTAAAATTTACCAACCTGAAAAATGTAAAACTATATAAACAGTTAGATACTAAGAGTTGAAGGGAAATTTAAGAACAATGAGATCCTCATTTTACAATGCAGAACATCAAGATACTCGCTTTAGTTAATAAAATAGGTAAAGATATAAACATAAATATATAAACTTAGGTATATAGTTTTAAAAAATAGTAAACCCTCTAAACGTTGATGTAAATAATCTAAATTTTGGGAGTTCACTGGTGACTCAGAGGATTAAGGATCCAGCATTGTCACTACTGTGTCTGTTTATAGCTGTGGGGCAGGTTTGATTGCTGGCGGAGTAACTTCTGAGTGCCATAGGCATGGCCAAAAATAAATAAATAAAAATAAATTTTTAAAAAGTTTTTATATGTCATAATAGGAATGTGATAGATAGTATTTACATTAAAAAATGTGGAACAGTAAGATTAGCAAATTACATAAAAATAAGAAAGCCAAAAGTCTAAAAAACTAAAGATGATTAAAAGGGATTACATCTAGGGAGTAGACCTGGGGATAAAGAGAGGTGGGGACAAAAACTGTTGCTTCTTATTAAATCTTCTCGATTATTACTTACATATTTTGACCATATGCAGATTACTTTGATTTTTTAAGGTAAAGTTAGGTGAAACTCGGTTTTAGCTTTTTGTATGTATTTCAGCAATGAGAAATTCTAGTTAAATTCCTCTAATTTTTTTCTATTTTGCCTTTTTAAATGAACAATTGTAGGAGTTCCCTTTGTGGCTCAGTGGAAATGAATCTGACTAGTATCCATGAAGATTAGGGTTCGATCCCTGGCCCTGCTCAGTGGGTTGGGGATCCGGGGTTGCCATGATCTGTGCTGCAGGTCATGGATGTGACTCAGATCTAGCGTTGGTGTGGTTGTGGTGTAGGTTGGCATCTGTGGATTCCACATGCAGCAGGCTCAGCCTTAAACAACTAAAAACAGAAAACAACCAAAAAAAACCTCTAATTAATTAATTAACAGCTGCTATGCTACACTTCAAATTAAAAGTAGATAAGCATTAAAAAAATTACTAATGGTAATTGGTATGGTTAGCATTTTTGGTTGTAAGCAACAGAAATTGAGTCTGGATGAATACATATAGAAAGGATTTATTGGAAGAACACCACACTAAAAAACTACTGCATTCAAAGAAAAAATGTGATATACTTGGCCTAGGAAAGGTCAGATGTTACAATATGTGAGAGGGTATGAGGAACTCACTGAGTCCATTTGAACACTTCTATTAGAAATACTTCTATTAGAAAAACTTCTCTCCACATCTGCACCATTCCTCTGTTAATTCACTCTTTTTTTTTTGCCTTTTTGCCTTATCTAGGGCCGCACCTGCGGCATATGGAGGTTCCCAGGCTAGTGGTCTAACAGGAGCTGTAGCTGCCTGCCTTCCCCACAGCCACAGCAACGCAGGATCTGAGCCGTGTCTGCAGTCTACACCACAGCTCACGGCAATGCCGGATCCTCAACCCACTGAGCAAGGCCAGGGATCGAACCGCAGCCTCATGGTTCCTAGTCCTTAACCACTGAGCCACGACTGGAACTCCTGTCAGTTCACTCTTGATTCACAGTCTTAGGAGGTGAAAGTGTGAATGGACTACGCTGAATCATGCGAGATGGGGTGAGGGAGACAGAACTAATGGGCTGTGTTTTATGAGGAAGTAACGCTAAAGTAACCTAAACAAAGTAAAAAAAACCTGTTTTTGATTTTTTTTCTTTGGTTGTTTTGTTTTTACCAAAAGATGGTGACAAGATTTTGTGTAGACAAAAACAATTATTCATCACATTGACCTTAAAATTTAATTGTCCCGGAGTTCCTGCTGTGGTACAGTGAGTTAAGAATCCCACAGCAGCAACTCAGTTGCTGCAGAGTCTGTTGCAGCTGCGGCTTGTATCCAGTCCCTGGCCTGGGAACTTCCGTATGCTGCATGTGTGGCCGTTAAAAAAAAAAAAATTATTGTCTTACTCGGGGGCTTTGTCCATGGTGAAACATACAGAATATTTTCTGAGCTACCAAACCAATGAACCAACAGAAAAATAGTATGTACAAAATACAAAAATATGCTGGTTCTACCTCCAAAACATATTTCCCATCTCTTCACTACCATGTATCTCTGGAGTCCACCATCCTTTTTGATTTCATCTTGTATAATACCCTCTAGTTTCTTCTCCCTGCTTCACTCTTGGCCTGACTTCCTTATGCTTCCTTATCTACAAAGTTTTCAGAATTATAATTTTAAAACAAAAGTCACACCATGTTCCTTCTTCGCTTAATTGCTTTTATCTTTACCTTTGGAGAAATACTCAAACTCTTTAGCCCACACTTTCTTTCCTCCCACATCTGCACTCTTCCCACTTCTGGGCTCTTAAATGTGCAGCCTCTTTTTCCAGAATGCAGTTCTTCCAAGGCTTCATGTGGGTGGCTCCTTCTCACCCTTCTATATAAAGACTCCCTCATTATCAGGTACTTTCTGCCACATGACCGCATGTATTTCATCCACAGAACCTGTCTGTTACCTGATGTTTTCTTTTTTACTGATTTGCTTCCTATCGTCCTCGGTCCCATGAGAGCTACAGATTGGAAGAGACCTCCCAAGGCTTTTCTTGCTTTTTGACTACTGAGTCTCCGGGGCTTATAATTGAGCTTGCCATTTACTAGTACACACAAAACCAAACCAAACGAAAGAAACTTGAACAATAAATGAATGTGCAAACTCAGCCAAAAAAAAAGTGAAAAAAGTTTACCTTCAAACTGCAAACCTGTGTTTATTAATAAATAACAAAAAGCTGTTATCCTTGTGTTAACTGAATTGACCTGTAATGCTTTGGATGGCAGACTGTTGATATTATCCATTTTCTACACACACTAAGGGTTGAAGTTTGGGAACTACATTTCCCAAAAGCCCTTGCCAGCAGTATTTCAGTTTAGTTCCTCTAAAGAGGACCAACCACTCACGAGAGATTTGGAAGGAAGAGCACAGTTAGAAGCTTTATTATTTTTTCTCTGGCAGTGGCTGACAGATGTGTGAATTTTCACACATGGAATTTTGCAACAACTTCTGTGTATTTAGTTCTGAATCTGCCTCATTTCAGGAAGCAACTGTGATCATCACTGGCAATTTCATAAAGCTCCCAAAGCTTTCAAACTCTCTGAATGCTTAGTTTCAAATTGAGAATTATCGTAATTGTTACCTGACTCAAACTCTTCATTCTAGTTCTTTTTGTTTTAAATTTCTATTTTAAAACACCCCACACTTCCAGAAAGTTGTAAAAATAGTATAGCAAACCCCTTATATAATCTTTGCCTAGAGATTTCATTCGAGCTTCACTAATATCCTCAACAATTCCTTTTTTGACAAAAAGATGATGCTTTGCATCTGGTTGTCTTTCTGATCACTTTCTATCTGGGGCAGGACCTCATTCTTTCATTTGCATGACCTTGATGTTTTTGAAGATTATAAGGCAGACAAATCAATTAGATTTGTCTGATGTTTCATCATGATTAGACTCGAGTTATGCATTTTTGGCAGGCATAGCACAGAAGCAATGCAATATTCTTCTCATTACATCCTGTCTTGTACTCCGTGTTGATCTGTCCCATTATTGGTGGTTTAAGTTTGATCGCTAGACTTGGTTGGTTGTGAGTCCCAGGATTCTCCACTGTTTCTTTCCTTTTTTTTTTTACTTCATTAAATAAATGTTTTCTATAAAATTATTTGTGATTAGACTAATATCTCTACTATTCCTTGTTCATCCAATAGTTTTAATATATAGATATTTATTGCCTAAATAAATATTAGGATGATTGCAAAGTGGTGATTTTCTATAATTCAGTCATTCCTTCTATATTTATCAGTGGACATTACTATAAGGTACAGCTTTTTCTTCTCACTTATTGTTCCATATGGATTCAAGGATTTCTATTTTATTCAGTGGATTAGAATCCATTACAGTCATCCCTTGATATCCAAGGTAGATTGATTCCAGGATCCTCTGCAAAAACCAGAATCCATGGATGCTCAAGTCCCTTATATAAAATGGCATAATATTTTCGTATGATCTATGTACATCTTGCAAATACTTTAATCATCTCTAGATTACTTATAATATGCAATACAATGTAAATACTATATAAATAGTTGACAGTGTATAGCAAATTCAAGTTTTGCTTTTCGGAAATTTCTGGATATTTTTTCAAATATATTTAATCCATGATTGGTTGAATCCATGACTGCAGAACCCATGGATACAGAGGGCTAACTCTATATTATTATTGTTATTATTATTTTGATGCTTATACTTCTGAGATATGGCCAGTAATGACTCCTTCAAGCTGGTTTCTTTGTCCTTTTGATTTACCTTCAAAGTTACTCAGTCTTTGATTATTTCATTACTTAAGTATATATTTCATTATTTCCAGGCACATATTGTAGTTTTCTAAACCCAGCCTACACTGCATTTCTCCAGAAGCCTGAGTTTATTTTAGTGAAGAGTGCTGGAAGTTCTCTTTGCTACTATGGTCTTGTGGCAACCAGAACCTCTTATTGGACAGAGCTTTGAAGTACATATATATGCGTATGTATATGAACACACACGCAAGTCTCTCTCACACACACACACCCATACACAACTTTATTTCTTACCTATCATCTATCCATTATTTGTTTACCTATTATCTACCTATCATCTATTTTTCTATATATCCATCTATCTTAAATTTTACAAATATCTTTGATTTCAACCTAACATCACAGCTTTTATTGCAGCTTTCCTCATTTTAGTATTTGCATTTTCCGTCCTCTTGAGACAGAAAACTGCTTCTACTATTCTCAATACATTTACTTAGTTGCTCAGTTCCTCCACTGTAACTAATTACTGGGCCTGTCAGACTAATTACTGCCTTGCTCCAGCACATTGTGTTGCCATTACTGACTGCTTTGGGAACATTCCTACCATCACTCTCCAACATGCTGTCTTCATGTGAACCTGTGGGACTGTCATTACTGGTAGCCATTAGACCACTCTAACTCCTTGTTCCAGGATACTGCCCTCCCCAACAGGTAAACATCACTGCCTTTGCCTAATTGCTAATAAAGAAGAAGGATGGAGGCATGTTTGACTCTAATCCCCTATATTAAATCCCTTTCTGCTGAACATATCTAGAGTGTTTTTTGTTTCCTTAACCAAAAGCTAATCAATTCAATGAAAAAAGTTACCAGTACATTTCGATTTTATTTACAAATAAATAAAATGTAAGTTTGTACATGAACATCAAAATAAGAAAAAAATGAGTACCTCGATAAAAGGAAAACGTCGTGAGTAAAATTTTAATCTGAAAATGGAGAATTAGTGATATTTTGAAATTTTAAACAAGTTATTTGAATAACTCTGATTATAAGTATTTCTATTATTAGCCTCACAGATAGTCAAAACATCTTTGTATACATTTATCACATATCGTACTTAGTTAAAGCTTCGGATTTTGTCCTGGTAAGCTGATTCAAGGTCAGAGTTTTGCAGACAATATCAGATTATTTGAACTGTTAAAGATATCAAAAATATCAAGTGTTAGTAAATATCAGATGACAAATTTTAGATTATTATTTTACAGAGCAGCTTTTAAAAAAACATTCAATGAGTGCTGTTTTATTTAGTTAGTTTTTGTCCTTTTAGGGCCACACCCACGGCATATGAAGGTTCCCAGGCTAGGGGCCAAATCTGAGCTGTAGCTGCCAGACTCCGCCACAGCCACAGCAATGCCAGATCAGAGCTGCGTCTGCAACCTACACCAGAGCTCAGGGCAACACCAGATACTTAAGCCACTGAGCGAGGCCAGGGATTGAGTTGCATTTTTTTTTTCCCATGAAAGAGTGTCTAGAATAATAGTTTCTGCAAAAAACAATGTGACTACATTAAAGAATATGTTCATTATCTGCATGTCAGAACAGAATTTAACTAGCTTGAGGCACAAGCTATACTGCATGTGAATGAAAGCCTTCTTCCAGTCCTGCGTTTAAAACCTCCTATCTGTTCATCGTGTGCCACATGGCAGGTGAAAAGTGTAACCTGGGAAAAAACAAACTTATCCTTTGAAATATTCCTGTGAAGTGAGGTTTGCTCATCTGAAATATTTTCTCCCCAGGAAAATGGCCCCCAGCAATATCTCCGTATCTTTTTCTCACGGTTTTAAAATTCTTGGGATTTTAAAATGATGAAATTAGAAGATAATCTATGCACCCCACTGATACAGTGATTTGAAAAATTAATTCATCATTCTTCATAAAAAATATAGACATGAATAAAACCTTGAGAAAAAGTAGTGTTAACTTTCTCAATTCTATTATATATGAGAATAGAATTAAGAATTACAAAAATGCTTGATTTATATGTACTCCTCATCTCATTTGTATATTTGAATTTATTGTTAGTTCATCTGTTGCTAAATATCATCGTGAGCATAAAGTTAAAAAAAAAACAAAACTCAGGGTCAGTTTTCAGTTACTATAATCCCAATATTTAGGAGCTACAGAATGAAAATAAATAGGCTGAGTAAATCTGAGTTCTTTAAGTCAATCCACTAATATCGATTGACAAATTGCTCCATTCCATAGGTATTAAGCTAACTATGAAATGAATCTGGAAATAGTGTGATATGGAGCCTCAAATGTTTTCAGTCAATAACTGGATATGTGGGAGCAGGGAATATACACAAGTCAGTGTAACGCAAACTAGCAGCTTTTATAAGCGTCACAACACTTCCTCTTAGTGGCACGGAAAGTTATATTTCCTCTCTCATTGCATCTCTATCTCTGAACTTGGACTGGTACCTTAATATAGAATATATATGGCCACTACGAAATTTCAGGGCACAAAAAGCACTTAAAGCATTCGAGGTGTAGGGGTGATACTCTAAAATGCTGTCGAATAGTATACTAGAGCAATTTTTCCCAAACAATGCTCACAGGGGAATATAGTTGATTCTGGGAAGAGAAAAAAAGAAAAGTATTTCATGGTCAGTGAGTTTGAGAAATGCTGGGATAATTACAGTTGAACCAGTTTCTTGTAATACGCTGGGACACATTTGGGGGAATTCTAGGCTACTGAAAACAGGCAGAAATTGCAGGTAAAACAACAACCTAAAATAAAAATTCATTTAACTGCTTTGATTTCCTGTGTTCTTTTTAAACATCTAACTCAAATGTTGCTTGTAGCTTAGCCAATATCAATCCATGTTTTCTGTTGCCCATCTAAACACTGGAAGCAAATGCATCAAAATGCTTGGTATCTTTTTATCCCTTACAGATGTCCTTGCTCCCTAGTATAGAAACCATTGGAATGTTGCCATTTTAATTAGGCTTAGCTACCAAAAAGCCTTAATCTGCCATTGAGATGTATATTTGCCTGTTTTATTGAGGTTTGGGGGAGGCAGAAAGGAGGTTTTAAGTTTATAGAAATTATGCAATAAAACAGACTTATACCAAGAAAGTTTTATAACTAGAATGAATTTGAAATAATAATTGATAATTTTGAGACTGTTGCCAAAATAAACAGGGTTTTATTTTATTCTATTTTTAATAAACTTGATTTTATTTAGCATTATTAAAGTGATTATTTCTTGGAACAATGTCAGGTTGTATAATTTTTCATGTTAAAAGAATCTCCCAGTCATATACCCGATACTTTTATTAGCATAAATATCACCAGCCCTTAATTAAGGAGAAATCAAGTTGAGAAAACAGCTTTTACAAGAGTGCTATTAGGCTGCTGTAATATAATATGTCTCTGGTTTATAAGTAAATGATTGCAAGGATTTTTAATATTATTTAAATATAATTTTTTCTTCTATGTTATGCTAAGAATGAATTACGAATATACTGTTTGAATTATCCTATGTTTTACATTGGGGGGTGTTACACTTTTTTTAATAATATAAATACTTATTTAAAGGTAAAAGAACATGAAGGGGGAACTGTGTCATAAACACGGACACATTAAATATTTAAAACAATAATGCCTAATACCTAGTTTGAGGTATGAATAACTATATCAGTGCTTTTTAAAAAGATACTTAAGGGAATTCCCAGGGAGTTCCCTTCACGGCTCAGCAGTTAAGGAACCCGACTGGGATCTATGAAGACCTGGGTTCAATCCCTGGCCTGGCTTAGTGGTTTAAGGATCAGTGTTTCCCTGAACTGTGGAGTAGGTCACAGACACCACTCATATGCTGTATTGCTGTGGCTGTCGTATAGGCTGGCAGCTGTAGCTACGATTCGACCCCTAAGCTGGGAATTTCCATATGCTGCGGGTGCAACCCTAAAAAGCAAAATAAATATATAAATAAATAAAAAGATATTTTGCTTATGATTTAATCAATGTGCTAATGACTTGGTTAAGTGAGAATCTGCAGTGGTGGTCAGGAGCAATTACCATTGAGCTAGACTGCCTAGAATTAAATCGTGGCTTCCCCACCTGCAGGATGCATGTCCTTGGAAAATCTCTTCTCTGTGCCTCAGATTCCTCATCTGAAAGATTAGAATGATAATAACATCTGCCTCACAGCATTGTTTTGAGATTTAAGTGAGTTAATACTTAAGGTAACATTAAAATCCTCTGCATGAAGGACCTAAAACAGTGCCTGGCACAGGGTATCATTAATTGCATTTTGTTTGGCCCTACAAATCTGAAATTTATCTCGATTAGTTAGTGTCACCTTAAAGATTTTAATTCAGTCTCTTTCTTTAACTGCTATATTGCCTTTGGCTATTATTAATGAAAGGTCCTACAAGAATTGGTAAGCTATTGCAGACAGCAGACTCTTTAAGATTTTATATTGTAACTTCATATGGATGTTGGATCTAAAAGTACCAAAAACTTCCACCAGAGTTTAAGGAGATAAAAATACTGTGTCCTACTTCTAAACAAACTGATAAGGTAATAACTAGTTTTTCTTCTAAAAAAATATTAAAGAAAACTATCATTAGATCATTGTTGAATTTAACAAACAAAACTTTTCCAAATAATACTACTGTGAACCAATACCTGAATCAAAAAATACAAACTCTTGGAATTCCTGTCCTGGCTCAGCAGTAAAGAACCCAACTAGGATACATGAGGATACGAGTTCAATCCCTAGCCGACTCTGTGGCTTAAGGATACAGCATTGCTGTGAGCTGTAGTGTAGGTAACAGACACAGCTCAGATCTTGTGTCACTGTGGCTGTGGTGCAGGCCTACAGCTGCAGCTCCGATTTGACCCCTAGCCTGGGAACTTCCATATGCAACAGGAGCAGCCCTAAAAAGAACATATATATATTTATACATATACACACACACACACACACACACACACACACACACACACATAGTCTATAAATAAATACATATATACATATACTCTGTATATTCCCTCCCTCTCCCCCCCTTTTTAAAACAACTTCAGAACACTTAGCATTAGTGAATTTCCCATATTAATTATTCACTGCCAGTGTGGGGACATGTTTGCATGTCTGCGCTCAAAATTATAAAAAATCATTCTGATTTGAAATGTCTGCTTGACAGTAAAATAAAACACTGGAAAAGAAGTGTTTAAAACATCATTTCTGCCTATCACTGAAATACACATTGTCTCTGATTTCTTGTATAAGATCAAGTTTTCCTTGTACTTGCTGTACCCTTATTATCGGAGGCCCCATAAGTTCCATCAGCCTACTGAAGTCTGACCTTATCCTATGACATAGAATTTATCTTTCACTGTACTTATAAATTTCTCTTCCTTAGAACTTACAATGATTACCCAGTGAGGTGTCTTTCCAACCCACAAACTAGTGGCTGGTCCTTTCTATATGTGTTGTCTACATCAAGAGTGATCCACCATCAGTCAGGCTTGTACTGAATGACACCACCCTGTACCATAGCTTACTATCACAGAGACGCTCACTTGTTTTGTGTTGGAACACCATTTTTTTTTTAATTCCTAAGGAATTGAAACTGAAATGGAAGCGTTGATTATAGATGGCCCTGTACATTTAAAGTCAGAATTTGGAATGGCACAACTACATCACGTGGAGTAAAGAGCTGAGAGCGTTCAGTTAAGGAAAAGATGGAAGCCAGTAGTCTGGGCAAAGTAAAGATAAAAAAAGACTGAGTGCAAGAACAGCACATTCCCAGTTTTAGCCTCTATCTGAGGTTTGCTTACTCATGATTTGGGGATGTGGGATATATCCCTTTCTTGTCAATGAAAGTCCCATTTTGTCAGTGATGGAAGAGCCAAGGAGAATTTTGAGAAAATATACTCTTCATAGTTCTAAAACAATTTCCATGACTATAGCCATGTCTGGTCTGGTATTATCAAAATACTATTTGAGTTTTACCATAATGGTCAACAGATATTGGATGGATACAGTATCAAAATTAAAATCTTTAATACCAAAGTATTTAAGATTTACAAAAGAAATATCCCTATGTGAGTAATCACCAAGGTAAGGATGAACAGTTAAAAAACAATTTGTTTAATCAAAATCTCAAGCAGCAGTTTATTCAAATCATAGATCAAAAACTCCACAAAACTCTTGCAGTATCAGAAATACTGCTCACTTTCAGGTCATCCAAACTTTTTCATTTCATTTTTGAGCACAGTGAGGAACTGCTAGATTCAGAGGGAAAAAAAATACAGGACACTGAATTAAATTTGAATTTCAGATAAAACACACAATTTTTAGTGTAAATATGTGCCACAAAATATTGGAGACACACATATACTAAAAATATTCTTTGTTCTTTATCTAAAATTCAAATTTAACTGGGCATCCTATACTTAAACTGGCAACCCTAAGTACAGGAAATAATATGTAGCCACAGACATAAGAGGAAGAACTTTATTTTCCCAGTATACATTTTAGTTGTCTAGACTTATTACCAGGCAATTATATCAGGCAAGATGCAAAATGGCAACTTCTATCAGAATGTTCTTTCAATAAATTGCACAGATGTGTTATATGTAGATGGGTGACTTTTTTTTTTTTTTCTTTTTTTTGGAGAGAGAGGAGGGGAAAAGGGAGTATGTAATAGCAAAACTTACTTTTTTATTTCTGGTATTAATAGCAATACAAAAGTCGTTATTTTAAAAGTAGACTTATAAGAAAATAAGTTGGATGGTAAAGAGGGCAACAGAGATAGGAAGAAAAGAAAAAGAAAAAATAAAGACAGGATAAGGTGATTTTTTTCCCCCCAGTTTTTGTTTACTTAATAAATCCACTTTGGATTAACTCCAAGGCAAATTTAATCATTTGGGCAGAAATTGGTAATAGTGGTTGAAAAAAAGAGAATTCAACCAGTAAATGGTCACAAAAACTGATATTGCCTCCGATTAGAGAAAAAAAATGAAACTTGGTTACATTGAGATTTACACCAAATTCCAAAGAATCGATCTTGCCTTGCTCCTCCCCATCTGTCGTTGAAGAAAATGACACACAAGCATAAAGTATGAAAATTAATATAGTTAGGAGGCTTGGCTCAAATACAGCAGCCAGGAAAGGAAGAAAGTCTATTCTACTAACTGCGGTTTTGGCCTCTGGTTGAAACAGGATGGTGTGGAGATGGGTGAGAATGTCATTTGTAAAATCTTCTCTTAAACAGGACCACTACTGGAGTTCCTGTTGTGGCACAGAGGAAATGAACCTGACTAGTATACATGAGGACATGGGTTCGATCCCTGGCCTCGCTCAGCGGGTTAAGGATCCAGCGTTGTCGTGAGCTGTGGTGTAGTTCATAGATGCGTCTTGGATCCTGAGTGCTGTGGCTGTGGTGTAGGCCAGCAGCAGCAGCTCCGACTCGACCCCTAGCCTGGGAACTTCTACTATAGGAGTTAGCCATGTGTCATTTAATATGCTGGTCTGTGTTTCAGATAATGCCATTTTATCTACTTAAATCCAAGTAATAACAAACTGTGATATTAATTATATCAAGATAAATAAGGTCACTGCACTTTGATCTCAAGAAAGGTGTATATTCAGTAATAATATCATACAAATTTGAGCATAACATACATCACAAGCGTTTTGCTAATAAAATAATAACACATTACCTTCTCAGCAATAATGAGACCTTTTTCTAAATTAAGGCACGAGCTCCATAAACGAAAATTCCAGCAACATGATTTGCTCTCCCTCAGTGCACACTGAAATTCTCCTTGTGGTTGCTCTTGGGAAGATCATCTTTTTTATGATTAGAACAGGGAATACAGGTACCTTGCTGACTAAATTGCTCTTTCTGATGTCTGATGTACCCACCCACTATGTCAGACTCTCCAGTACTAATATATAGGTCCCTTTAAACCAGTAGGTTACACATCAAACTTCAGGTTTGAAGCTCTGGAAGATTCTCTAGGATCACAGGTTAAAATCTCACCAGGTCCAATGCAACCTTTCATTCTTCCAGAAGGGATAAATCAACCAGCACGTACTTCACTGTGTTAGGGTTTTTCAGATGAGGACTTATAAACTTAGACTCTTTTGCTTTGTAATGACATTAAAGATCTCATGGGGTGTTTGTTCTAAGGTTTGGAGACCATCCTAAAACCTTGAGTAATTTTTGCTCATACTTGAAGTCTGCACTATGAGAGGCTTGAACATTCTTACATGTTATTAAGGTTTTGCGTACCTTAGTAAGTTATGAAAATTAAACTCACCTTTAGAAAGTACTTTCAGAATTAACATCATCTGGAACGAGTGATTATCGTTTAAATGGTATGATTTGAACATCACTGTAGTCCTGTTTTCATCTATTGTGTCTTGCATTAGAATTTTATATACCATTCAGCAAAACAGCATGACATTCGGGCCAATGCCTGTGTTTTTAATAAGCCACGGTCTGTTGGTGTGAGACCGAGTCACGGCATATAACACATTTAAGTCCTCTGGTGACATCTTTGTGTCCAAGGCCCCAAAGACTTTTTGAAGACTTTTAATAAAGTCGCTCTCATTGCCCTGTGTCTGATCGAGTCAGCCTAGATTACCCCCTGCCCTGTACTATATTGTAAACATTCATCTTTTTATTTTAGTCCTTCTTTTCATGTTTTTTTTTAAATTGCTTTTAAACTGTCATTTCCCTTATTGTTTGATCTGTCCTTCTGGCAGACAAGTAGACAAGGAGAAACATATAGGATCAGTCAGTGAATGTGTGAATATGGATAGAGGAAATAAATTTTCAGAATCAGCATTTATATGTTGCCCTTGATGGTTTGAAATTAAAGTTCTCTGTTAGAAATCTCTGAGTGTTATCTTACAATACTTTGCGTTGCACATTTTTCTGCTTCGTTTTTTCTCATTTGATTGAAAGACGCTTAGAGGATTAATTTTCATTTTATTGTGAAGCCTGATCCTCTGGGATCATTCCATCAGAAAAATTTCCACACCATGCCCACAGATCCCTGTAAGGTGTCCTATTGGAAACACCCAAAAAATTGGGGGAAGGTATGGAAAAGAAACACAGTTATATTTACAATCTACATGAAATTACCTGATGAAACTTATTTTATATGTAAAAATCAAATTTACTGTATCACTAAAATACCTGAAGTATCTGACTAATTCCTCCAGGAAAGTCTTTTACAAACTCCAAATGGAGATGTTTCTTCCATTCTATTCATTTCCTCTCATACATTTACAGCCTCATGGAAATCCCTCCTCTTTTCCAACCACATATCATCATAATTAATTCCATAAGCTTCTTCCAGCTTGAGGATTTAATTTTTATTTTAATAGAAGTTAATAGCTTCGTAATAGAGCAAACACAGGGTGTAGTTCCTATGAATGGAGATGCCACATTTTTATGTACCAAAATGAATCTCTCCTTTTTGTGTTTACTATGACCTATGTTCTCTGCCAGAAATTTTAATATCATCACATTCATCACCCAGCTTGCTTAGTCTCCTTTGTCTGTCTTGTTCATTTTTTCCCAAAATCACTTGCTGATAGAGCTTAATTATTACTGTGGTATTGCCCTGATTTAGGTTTATTTTTTTCTTTGAAAAATAGGACAATTGAGATGGCTAAATAATATATTTTTGTGATTTCATTTAAATGTTGGGTTCTGAGTGAATACAGCGTGGCATTTAGCATTCTATCATCTGGATAAATATCAAACACACACACCTGCTCCCACACACATATACACATACTTCGTGAGATGAAAATCTTTTGTGTCTTATTTAGTCCTTTATGTCTTGTGCCTAAATCAATGTCAATTATATAGTGCACAGCCAAGAAGTATGAATGAAATTACATATTAACCAATTCAGAGGCATTTCTACACATGTATTAAAACATTTAAATTAAAAAAAAAATATTTGTCATCAGTTTGATGAGTTAAAACAAGACATGTTAGGAGTTCCCGTTGTGTCTCAGGGATTAAGAACCCAACTAGTATTCATGAGGATGCTGGTTCAGTCCCTGGCCTTGCTCATTGGGTTAAGGCATTGCCATTAGCTGTGGTGAAGGTCATAGATGTGGCTCAGATCCTACGTTGCTGTGGCTGTAGTGTATGTAGGCTAGTATCCTGCAGCTTGATATGACCCTTAGCCTGAGAATTTCCATATGCTGCAGGTGCATTCCCAACCCCTCAAAAAAAGACATGGTAAAATACCAATCACCTAAATCTCAGTGACTAGAGCATTTTGTGCCTTTTAATGCAATCAGTCTCTTCAAACACACAGTAGCTTCAAGGTAAACTCTTTCTGCAATTAGAAAATACCACGTATAGGTTCATTTAACAAACAGATGTTGAACTGCATAAAATAAAAACTTGCAGTACATGACAAATATATGCATATGTTTTCATATTAATTCTATAACAAAGTAATAATCTCTGTTTTTAAAGAAGAAACTTCAGACTGAAAAAACTTAAGTGTTTAAAACAGGGTAATAAGAACTAATAATTTTAGGAGATATCTCTGATTCTTCTATATCTTACTCCTTTGCTAGGTCTACAGAATAACAGTTGTTGGTGTGGAATACTGTTGAAATTACCAAGCATAATGAGTTTCTTTTTCCTTCATTAGAAGAGAGAGCTCCCCAGTCTGTATGTTGAGGACTGACAGGCATATGCTGATATTATCAGAAGTTTTAAAACTTTTGAAAAATTTCATCTAGAAATTTTACATAAATTCAATATTTATATTTTTCTTAATTTTTTGTACTTATACCTTAATGATATACTATAAAGGAAAACATGTAATGATCTTTCTACCAAGCCCCATGAGAGGATCCTACTCCCTTTTAGTTTACCCAGTGTGCTGTATAAATGTGATTTTTTTTCCTATGCACTAGTATATTGGCAAGCACTACAGAAAGGGATGTAAGACATTAAGAAAATGAGTATAATACAAATTCATAATGGCTACTCTGAAAGTTTGGAGGAGAGATTGACCATTTCTGTCATTTATTCTTTCATTTATTCAACTACTATGTGCTTGAAACTGTTTCACATGCTAAGGACACAGAGATGCCTACCTTCATGGCATTTATGTGCACCTTACTTCCAAAAGTGTTTTACCAAGTCATCTCTAACACCAATTTCCTGCTTTTTACTTTGGATTTATTTTAAGAACTATTTGCAAAAACATCTCAATTAGCCTTTCTACTCTTTCGTTCATTTTCAATAATTTCTGACCTTGGGATTTCCCATCATGGCTCAGTGGTTGATAAACCCGACTAGTATCCATGAAGACACAGGCTCAATTCCTGGCCTTACTCAGTGGGTTAACAATCTGGCATTGCCATGAGCTGTGGTGTACGTGACAGACGTGGCTCGGATCCTGTGTTGCTGTGACTGTGGTGTAGACTGGCAGCTACAGCTCCGATTCAACCCCTAACCTGGGCACCTCCATATGCTGCAGGTGTGGCCATAAAAAGACAAAGACAAAAAAAAATTCTGATCTTGGTCTTTTTTTAAATTCTTGGCTGTGCTTCCAGCATGTGGAAGTTCCCAGACCAGTGATTCAACCCTTGCCACAGTGTAATCAGAGCCATAGCAGTGACAGCAGTGGATCCTTAGCCCATTGGGCCATTAGGGAACTCCATCCTCAAAAATGTATAAAGTATTGATACAAGTTATTCATCTAATTAAAATATTTCTCCTTTCCTATATAATTGGGCCAAAATTACAATTAATATTGTCTTGAAATTTAACATCAGGTTTGAAAGATTTTGTGAATATAAATTCTTGAGACTTTATGAGTAAAAGAAACTGAAAGAGACAGTCTTCATATTACATTCCGTCTTTCCTATGTACTAAGTCAATACTTCATATTAATCTAAGGTTTTGTGAAATCTAGGCCCCCTAACCATTCTCACCCTCTTCCTCTACAATCTGGACTGGCTGGAATCTCAGCCCATTCAGGAAGGCAAGAGCTTGGTTTTTCTGTTTCACTAGTCTACCAATTCTCGCCCTTTCCTACCTTGCAGACCTCTACCCAGCTTTTAAGATTCATTGCAAATATGAATCCTTCAACCCTCCTCCATTTGTAAGTCTTCCTGTCCTTACTAGTGGCCTTGGAGTTACACCTACCTGCACATAGCGAGGCACTTGTCACATTGAAAGTTCTCCATAACAGCTTCTTGAACTGAGCTCTACGACTGGAGAGTAGAAATTTAGGGAAAGGGTTTGTATTTGAATAAGAGAGAAGACTTAAAAACACACCAAGAAGGGAGAATACTACAGGTGTCAGGAACCATATAGATAAAAGACCGGGAGTGGAGAAGTACCAGGCAAGAAGAGAAAACTGTATAGCCAGTGCTCTAGGTATAGAATTGAGTCATGGAGAGATCAGATTTGAAAGACTTTGAATGGATATAAAGTCTTAAGGCTTTGTTTAGGCAAAAGAAAACTAAAACAGATAATTTCAGTGGCCTGTCTATATACTCCTGTAATCTACTGTTTCTGTATCTCTGGACCTCATGTCCAACTGTGAAAATTTGCCTGAGAGCGTTCTTGAGCTATTGGTACATTCTGTGTGTGTGTGTAGGTGTGTGTGTGTGTGTGTGTGTGTGTGTGTGTGTCTGTTTGTGTGTGTGGTAGGAAAAGGGCAGGATTGAAATGCCAAGGAATTAATAAAACGATGAACCGTTCTGGGACCCCAAGTCATACTCACCAATGACTGAGCGGCATGGAGGGAAGATGACTACCCTGCATCCTACAGGCTATTAAACATGGAACAGAATCAGCCCGGCTATTAAACATGGAACAGAATCAGCCGAGCAATTTGAGGGCCCACTGCAATATGAAAAATCTGGATCCTTATTCAAAGTTATTAAAAACTGTAGGTGGCAACAAGAGAGCATTAAACCAATATGGGACCCCTCTGAGCATGGGGTCCTCTTCCGTTGCACACCTGGAGACCCAGCCCTGGTACAGGGATCTGTGGCACTTAGACCTCACTGTTCCTAGGGCTAAAGTAGATGGGCAGTCAACAAAGACACTGTTTGACTTACGTAAATAAAAATATGGCAAGAAGAGGTAAAATAAGGGTGATATTAACTGCCACGGAAAGAAAAATCATAAGCCCTCATGCCATTTCTAGACTTGAGCCAGTTCTCAGACCAAGAACATTAGCTCCAGATCCTGTAGAGCCAAGATCCTCAGTGGAGACTGACTGACAACTCATGTTGGAGTCCTAATCCTGTAGATTTGGATCCTGGGCAGGGAGTGAGGGCCATAAAATACGAGGAAGGTTGTGTGGAAGGAGAAGAGAATACAATTAGTAGTGGTCCAAGGTGTCTGCCCTTTGTATTTGTGAATGGTGGCTTCTGACATATCTCAAGATTAATTTATGTCATATGATGAATAGACTGAAAAAAAAACACTTTTGAATCATCATTTTGTAAGCTCTACAACCGATGTCTCATGTTACGTAAATATTAAGTGAAGATTGGAGGGCACCTTCTTCTGATTGCTTACAGAGTTTCACAAGTTGAGGGAAATAGATGGGGTCCACCCTCTCTCTCTCTCCCTTATCCAAATGAGCCCCAGGACCAATGACTGTGGGTCCGATCTTGGCCGCCTCCTGCTTCCCTTTCCAATCTTTCCTTGTGTGCTCATTACCTTCCACTCCTACTCAGCACATCAGCAATACTGGAGGTCTTCCATCCTTGTGTTACTATTTCTCCCTTCTCCTGATCTTCAGATGTGGTGTTTCCTCCTTCTGGAATACTCCTCTCTGCTCACTCCGTGCCCCCTTCCACCTAATGTTTAGCCAGTACTCAGCTTAAGTTCTCAAATGTGAAGTCCATAACCACAGGCTGGCTTAGAGTAAGTTAGGTTTTATTGACCACTTAATTGCAGGCTCATGAGTTTGGCTCCCACTTATTTTTGGATAAAAGATAATAAACGTACTTTATATTTTGATTTTTTTCTGTCATTTGAATAGGTTTAATTCCAAATTTCATTTCACTTCATTCTTTGTGGAAGCAATTTTAAGAAGTTATTTTGGGAAGTTAAAGGGCTCTTCATACCATCGTTGGTTTACTGAAGATCTTTATATTCCAACTATTAGAATTCCTCATTTCATTTTTCTGCCTAAATTAAAAATAAGCCTTAAATGCAGAGAAAGCAAAGCCTCGTAAGAAAGTTTAGCTTCCTGTTTCATTAAAAGATTTATAATTCTTATGGAACTGTTATTTATTAGCCAATTCTAATTCCATGAACTCATGTCATTTTTCCTAAAAGAAGAAAAAGGGGCTGAAGAAAAAATCTGGAAGATGAATTATCTTTGCAGTATATATAAGCTGCTGGGGTTGGGAACTAAAATCTCTAGTTTTGTATTTCTACTTAATATCAGAATCTTCCCTTTAGCTTACTAACTCAGTGTAATTAGTCAAGGCAGCAGCAGCCTAGGATGAAGAAAGTTTGTGGATGTGTCTGATATTCAAATGTGAGTGCCCAAATATTTTCTATGGGTACTTTTCTTGTGAGAGTGGGTTTGGGACATACATGTATTTTTGGCAATGTGGAAAGGCATAAAAGATTTCTACTGAGGGAATCTTTGAATTATTACTTTTTTTTTTTCTGTCTTACTAGTACTCTCCAGCAGTAATTTCTAAAATGTACCTTCTGAATATGATGGCTAGGAATGCCCTTTTCTGGAAATCACTATATGAGCCTCTGTAAGACACTTACTCATCTGGAAAATAGAGAAAAACTAGATAATACATGTGACAAAAAAAAAATCACTCAAAGTAAAAATTTAAATTAAAGTGGCCAGCCATTCCCAGGGTTCACCGCAGACAAGGAATCATACGCAGAGAATGTTAGCCCTTCTGCTCTGGTTACCGGCTTAAGTGAATTTGGGCAATTCACTTAACCTCTCCATGCCCCCATTTCCTTCTTCTAGGATCTAATGACACTGGTAGTGAATTTTCTTGCAGTAATGTGACAATTACCCGATTAATGACTATTAAACTCCGTGAAGACAGAATACAAGGCAATGCTTTATAAAGTGGTAAATAAGGGGAAAATGTGGACAGTAAAGGGCCTTACCCACGACTGGAAAAATTATTAAAGGTTTCATGGAGAAGAACAATTGAGAAACATGTCCTAACGCTGTCTAATTGCTGACTGCCCTATCTTATAACTCAGAGCTTGGCCTCAGCTTTTATGGTGTGTGACAACTGGTCATCCACACCTGCTTCATACAGAGGCTGCCATCATTGCCAAGTTCCCAGTCACAGCAGCGTCTGAACTTTCCCCCTGAGAGTGACTATAATTTCATAGATATCCCTTGTTAAAAAACGAGACCCTTTTTTTTTTTTTTGCAAAGATAGCACACTAAGTCATTTCTCTCCCCTCCATAGCAAACTTCCCCTTCTTTCTCTCCAGAATGGCTTTACTTCTGTAGTTCCCTGTAGTTCAAAGGCAAAAAGAGAAAATAATGGGATTTGGCTGAAGGGGTATAATCCTAAGAATTCCAAAACTTTTCATCAGAGGGCTGTTTCTAAAGAGAGCTTTTATCCATTGGCAATTTCAGCTGAGAGCTATTCAGTCTGACTCAGGAGGCACCACATAAAGGCTTTAATAAAATGCCCTGGTCTGCCACTGTCCCTTTGCAAGGGCAGAGACAGAGCCTCTGTGTGGCGTTTCTCAGTCCATTTGTGAGAGCATTCATTTAACAGAGGAAGAGCCTGGAGCTAAATTGTGAGGAATCAGAAGGCCATTTTCTTGGCCAAATCTACTATCAGAGCAGGAATTTCCCTGTCTCTACCCACTAACAGAGGCCTCAACATTTATTGCTAGTAGGGCTCATCTATAAAGGTATACAATATTGAAGCAGGGTTTGTTTGCATCCAGGATGGCAGCATGACAATGGGGAAGAGGTGAGGGTGCTTCGTGACCCAAATGTCAGAAAGGACATGATCACACAATACGTACATACATGCATGCATGCACATATGTGTGTGTGTGTGTGTGTGTATGTATACATATATATATACACACACAAATGTACACTCATGCTTCACCATCTCATTTTTTTCCTATTTCAAGGAAACAATGCAATGAATCTCTTTTCAACAGAAGAAGCTGAATGTCTACAGAGGTTCAACATGTGCGCTTGGCTGTAGTCTATACCTCTGCCTTTCTGACTGTAACATCGATTCTTTGCCAGCCATTATTAACAATGATTAGGGACACTTCTGAGCTATTTTTTCCATTAGTGTAGGAAAATGTTAATACAGATCAGCAACTTTTGAAATATCTCTGTAGTACCTACTGAGTTATACACATTTTCATTGGCTTAGGAGGGGTTAAGAATAATTTATTTCCATGTAGCCTTAGCTCTTAGGATTGACAATGAGGGCTCCCCAAGTGCTTAGAGAACAGGGAAATAAGTTTGCCCTGTGAGAATTAAATGACTTGAAAACAACACTTAGCAAAATGTTTTCCAGTTTCATGGGAACATACTTGAATATCACTTAATTAGTGAAACTGTCACATCTGCAGTCAGCCTACATCATGCAAAGGGAGCAGCCATGTAGCAAGTTGGCTTCAGAGGATTCACTTGCCTGCACAATGCAGGGGACAAAGAGAGAGACCAGGAGGTCACGAGTTTCCTGGTCATCAGGTCTCAGAAGGTCTGAATGAATCACACTCAGGACTGTTGGCTGCACCCTGTTCTGATTCTGCAGTTACTGAGCAGCCTGTTGATTTAGTGCTTCATCTTACTAGATACTGACCTACGGAAAAAACTGGGGTCCTGTGTGGAAGATACAAGCACATTAGTCACCAGGAAGTCATATTCTCTCTTTACAAATGATGCGGCTTTCTTGTCCACCCATTAGTTTCAAGTGAATTTAGTTCTGAAAAGTTTATCTCAGAGACTAATTATTTCTGTGTGTATTTATAAAATCCTGTTTTCAAACCTGTAAAACTAAAGACCATGGTGAACCCCCTAAGGGAATGGCCCCCAGGGAGGAATCTTAGGGGTCAGCCACTGCATCCTGGAGATGGTTCCTACATGAATTTTTTCTCCCATTTTAACTTCAAGAATTCCTAGTTTCTGCAGGTATGGTAAAGAAACTAGAAACAAGAGAATTCTCATGTTTCCCTAACATGTGACACTGATGCTGTTTATAAAGTTGCATCTTTTCCTCTGGAATGCATGAGGTTTTTGTTTTGTTTTGTTTTGTTTTTGTTTTCATTTAGGAATCGGGTTGCCAGTGATGTGGGAATATGATGATGACACCTGGTCATTCTCACAGTGAAAAGGCATGAGGAGAAACCAACTCCACTTTAACCAAGTTTGGGTGATTGGGACTGGAACTGATTTATTTTAAATTCTTTCCTATCAAAACACACTCCCTTCAAGTATCCACTCAATATTCTTTTCCAGATTTCCACTATGAACCATCCATTTACTGTGGTCTTTGGAGATACATTGGAGAGCAAGGCAAATCCTCACAGTATTTACTTCTATTTTCTCTTTAGAGTAGTCAAATTTACAAAATCGCCCTGGCTCCACTTCCCACTCCCAGAGAGCAACACCCCTTCCTCCTCCATTTGCTAAAAAACAAAAAACAAAAAACCACCTACAAATTAGTATCTCCATAGTTCAACACATATCATTAGCATAAGGGTGAAATGATTCCTGGCTGGTGTCATTTCTTTTCTTCCTTCTTCTCTTCCAGCTAATCTGAAAAAAGAGACTATTTTACCTACTATATAGTCCTGAAAATTTTAGGAATTTAAGATTTTAATGGAGTTCCCATTGTGGCTCAGTGGAAACGAATCTGACTAGTACCATGAGGATGCAGGTTCCATCCTTGGCCTCATTCAGTGGGTTGAGTATCTGGCACTGCTGTGAGCTGTGGTGTAGGTTGCAGACATGGCTTGCTGTGGCTGTGGTGTAGGCTGGCAGCTGCAGCTCCAATTCAACCCCTAGCCTGGGAACCTCTATATGCTGCAGTTGGGGCCCTAAAAAGACAAAAAAGAAAAAGAAAAAAAAGATTTTAGGGTAACTGGCATCCTACGTCTATACCCTCTCTACCCTCTAAGTTGTCATTTCCAGTTGAGAGAAAGCTTTTCTTGGCAATGCTTTACATTCATTCCAACATGAACTCTTCTTATTAACATCTAATCCCATTAATGTATTTTTATACTTAATTCTGTTGATTGCCAAAACCATTTTAGATCTGAGTCACCATAAAAGACTGATGAAAGTTTATACCTTTTAATTTTCTGGAGATAAATTGTTAAGCATTTCAATTGACATTTTTAGAAGAAAATGTGGGAAGAATTTTCTCAGAAACCAATGAAGTCCCTTAAGTCTATTCAAAAGGAGGAATTATAGGCTATGTTAAGCGGAGGATGATAAAGAAAACATCATTTGAGAAGGAGTGAGGAATGTTCCATTCATGTGATGGTTACATTTCAAATATTTACCACTAATACAAGCTATAAGTGAAGCTCCAAGCTATAAGTGAAGGTTGATTTGAACCAGTCTCTTATGTTTTGGTTGGATTCCTTAATTTTCATAAGCAAACATAAGCTCAGCTCAGTTTCACTGAATCTTAGAGGTATGACTCTAATGTCAATTAGTTTAAAAATATCTATACTCCAAGTATTTGTTCTATTTGATGCTCTATATACTTGGTTGCAAAACTCTGTGATGGATTAGCTGAACAATATGAAGTCTTTCTTTACTCTGGTGTAATTTCATTTTTAGACCATTTTGTATTGCTCTTGACCTGTTACTATGAAACTGTGCCTTCATATTAATGGCATTTTGAAGAACCCTCTTTAAAGAATGTTTATGAGTAAATATCCTTACCCTCCATTAATTATTGTAATGAGATCTTTGAGGGCAGTATTTTCTACATCATACACTCTCCTTTTAAAAGGATCTATTTTTATTAGATTTCAATATGAAAAAAGCTTGCTTCTCCCTTGCTCATTTTTTTCAACAAACTCTGAGTTTTTATGACATGCTAAACACTGTCACAGGTATAAGACATACACTGATGAGCACAAAGAGACGTGGTCCTTAGCCTCATGAAACTTAGACTTTAATGTGAGAGTGTGAAATATACTATCCTATAGCAGATGTTGAAATGAAGCTGTAATGTGCTCTGTGAAGAATTTCATTGTGCCATTACGGCAAACCATAAGGTTTGCCCATTTTTGAGGTCAGGGAAGAAATGAAACTAGAGGTGGGAAGTCATTGAATATTTCTAGCATTTGAGAAAGCCTGACATGATTAAATTTGTGTTGTGCAAAAAACACACAGCTGCTGTGTTTCCCTTTTTGAACAGCCTCCTAGGAAGCACAGACAAAATTTTTAGCCCACTGATCTTCAAGTTTGTTAACACTGGATGGAATTGATTTCAGTCACTAACTTTAGCCCTGACTAAGTAGTACTCTTCATTCTCTTTATTTTTTTTTATTTTTATTTTTTTGCCTTTTTAGGACTGCACCTGTGGCATATGGAGGTTCCCAGGTTAGGGGTGGAAACGGAGCTACAGGTGCCGGCCTACGCCACAGCCACAGCAACACAGGTTCCGAGACGCATCTGGGACCTACACCACAGCTCACGGCAATGCCAGATCTGTAACCTACTGAGCGAGGCCAGGGATTGAACCCAAAACCTCACGGTTCCTAGTCGGATTTATTTCCGCTGCACTACGGAGGCAACTCCAACTCTTCCTTCTCTTGATTGCCTTTTATCCCATTTTTCTTGCTTAGCAAATTTTATTTTTCTGTGCATAGCTTAAATCATATAATTTTTTTTGTAAGGGGGAAGGGTATTGAAGATACTAATAATAAATTACAGAGAATATGAAATAAATAAATTACTGAAAATGTTGACAAACTATTTGAACAATTTAGAGAAAGAGTATGGAAGTGATTGTTCTGGAAAATATAATAAAAGACAGATAAGAGAATAGTTCTTCAAAATTTATTCCACAGATAAGAGTATGTCGTTTTTAAACAAGGTTGATTTGAACCAGTCAGCAGCTTTGGGATCTCAAGCAAACCTTGCGTCTTTTTCAATACAGATACACTTTTATCTCTCATATCTTTCTCTTTTGTTTCTCTTAAACTTGGGTCTCTTGTTCTTTTGCTTTCTTAATTGCTTGTTGTCAGGCAGTAAACTCATTGAAGGAAGAGATCTTGCCTTTTACTTATTTATTTTTTTTAACTCTCCTCTCCTATCCCCAACTCTCACAGAATTCGAAAGCATTTATTCTTTCTAACAGTTTACATCTGTTATTGATAGGGCTGACCTCTGGATAGCCAAGCACTGGCATGTAAAATTGACAATTGCAATTAGTATTTCTTCTGCGCTTTCCCTCTGCACCCTCCTTTTCAGTAAAGAGAAGAAGAGCATCTTTTGGTAGTGAAAACGTCAGTGTTCCTAAAATAAAATGCTAATGAACCCCACCACCTGCTTAAACATAAATGCCCCCAAAATGAGCAAAAAAGAGAGGATCCATCTTACATTTTTCTATTTTCTGCTGATATATATATATTTAAAATTTTTTTTCCAAATGTTTTAGGGTAACATATAAATATATAGGCGAGTTTTTCTTTCATAAATTAGCCTGTTATAGCTATTAGTTCTGATGAGAGCACCTCAGAAAATGCCAATGAAAGGAGTACCTCGAAGGAATGGGGGAAAATGATGCTGGGTCTCAGGAGGTGGTGGGGGTTAACCTGCAGGCTAGTGCCAAGTAGTCTGCACCAGGGGACAGTGGGTGGACAGAATTTAGGGATTTATGGAAGATTCCCCCCCACCCCCCGTGAAAGCAACTTTAACCTTGCAAAAGATCTACTTTTGTTTTGTTAACCTGGCTTTGAAGAGGAATGCCCCTGAGAAGGAAACAATAGCAACAGCAAATGTATAAAAGGTAACAAATTCCTAAGATCCCTTTCACCAGCTTCAGAGTCTAGTTTGGGGCAAGAGCAAGTCAGGTCCGCAAAGGAAACAGCAACAAGAGTAATAAAACCTGTTTCTCGTCTCCTCAGAATTGAGCCCTATGCTCACTTTATGAGGGAACTTTCTATATCCTTGCTTCAGCTGGAAGGCATTTTTCTTTCCCTTCGCTCTTGGAATATTCCCTTCTTTTTCCTTCCTTTTCGTGCTTCCTTATTTCCTTCCCTCCTTTCCTCTTTTCATTTTATTTTTTTGATTTTAATTTTTTCTATTATAGTTTATTTACAGTGTTCAGTAAATTTCTGCTGTACATCAAAGTAACCTAGTCATACATACATATATGTATATATATGTGTGTATATATTTTTCTGTTTCTCACATTATCCTCCTCATGTTCCATCACAAGTGATTAGCTATAGTTCCCTCTGCTTTTCATTTTAAAGCTGCAGTAAGAAGTCACCACCTGTGAGCAGCCTGGAAACCCAGCAGGTGTGTTACTTGAGGGCTGCAGGATGGAGACTGCACCTCGTCTGTGGGGACACTTTGGAAAATCTTTCACCTAAGCAGACCTGGATCAGGAGCAGTCAGGTGTTTCTACTGCTCTTGATACAGCCTTGTTAATAGTTAGAAATCCTTGGTTGAGGTGTGAAAATCTGATAATTACATGAACACATCCCTTGGACTAGAATTTAACATCATGATTATTTCATTTAATTTTAGAGATAGATGTTGTATAGTATTTGGACTTTTTATATTACAGTTATAATTTTTTTTTTTGTCTTTTTAGGGCTGCACCTATGGCATATGGAAGTTGCCAGTCTAGGGGATGAATTGGGTCTACAGCTGCTTGCCTATGCCACAGCCACAGCAATGCAGGAACTGAGCCATGTCTGAGACCTACACCATAGCTCACAGCAAAGCTGTGATCCTTAACCCACTGAATGAAGCTAAGGATTGAACCTGCATCCTCTTGGATGCCAGTCGGATTCATTACCACTGAGCCACAATGGGAACTTCTTACAGTTATAATTTTTATTGAACTATTGACATGTACATGTAGTGTGTGTGTAGAGATCTATCTATCTATCTGGCATCTAGAGTAAGAAAAATATCAGAGCCAGTACCCCTCAAGAACTCTGTGGCCACCTTTCTATTACTCTTCCTCCTCCAAGGTAGGCCACTGGCCCAACTGGTAACACTAGGAATTTGTTTGCCTGTTTTTTTGTCCTTATATCAATGCCTGGCTCCTTGTGTTCAACATCAGGTCTGTGACAGTTGTACATCCTGTTGTGGCAGCTGTAGATGGTTGGTTCTCATTGTGTGTCACAATGATTCTCAGAATGTGTCCCCAGATCATAATATCAGCATCACAGAAACTTATTAGAAATGCAGGAATTCCTGTTGTGGTGCAATGGAAATGAATCCGACTAGTATACGTGAGGATGCGGGTTTGACCCCTGGGCTTACACAGTGGGTCAGGAATCCAGTGTTGCCTGTGAGGTGTGGTGCAGGCCACAGATGTGGCTTGGATCCACATTGCTGTGGCAGTGTAGGCTGGCAGCTGTAGCTGTGATTTGACCCCTAGCCTGGGAACTTCCATATGTTGCAGTTGTGACCCTAAAAAGGCCAAAAAAAAAAAAAAGAGAGAGAGAGAGATGCAATTTCTTTTCTTTTTTCTTTTTATTTTTTTGAGATGCAATTTCTGAGCCAATTCTTGAACCTTTGACTTGCTGAATCATAAACTTCGGGGGTAGGCACAGAAATCTGTGTTTTAATGACCCATCCAGATGATTGTGACACCCACTAATTTTTGGAAATAGTGCTCTGTTGTATTCCATCCTCAGAAGATACTGCGATATATTTATCATTCCACTGGTGGTGGATGTCTGGGCTCTTTCGTGTGAAGGTTATTATGGAGATGTATGAATATTCTAATATATGCCTTTTGGTGATCATGAATATGCATTTATTCCATGGTATACCTAGGAGTATAATTTCTGAGTTACAAAATATGCCTTTGTTCAGTTTTAGCGGATATTAACATATACTTACCTAAATACTTATACTAATTTACATTCCCCAGCTGTATATAAGAGATTCAGTTTCTTAATACAGTCACCATAACTATACTTGGTATTCATTTTATTTTTAGCCACCATCCCAATGGCAGATAGTGTATCTTATTGATATTTTACTATGTATTTCCTTAATGACTAGTGAGATTGAGCACTTTGTCATGTACTCCCTAGCTATTTGTATACCTTCTTTATTAAAGTATACATTGAAGTCTTTTCCCATTTATCTATTTAGTTGTTTGTTTTTATTTCATTTTTTAGATACGAGTTCTGTCAGATAAATGCTTTACAAATAGCTTTTTCTGTGGGACACGAGGCAATTATGTTTTTCATAACAAACATTCCCAAGGTGTATGTATGCATTGAAAGTCTACCTTATAATTTATAGATTTTTTTCAATATATTTTCTATTTCCTGATCATCCACTTTCTCTCCTAATGAAACATTATTGCGCAGAGTAGAAGAGCTTTGTTCCATAATGTATACAGCCGAAGAGATGCTGATAAGACCACACAAAAGGCTATAAGGAATACTTGGGGCAGGTGAGTGTCTCTGAGAAAACTCTAAGGCTTAGGAATGTGTATCCACATTTTTTCTGTATCTTAAAATCACTGTCCCATCTTCTTTTAAATATGCTTCTTAGGTGACTGGCAAGTAGCCCATAACAGACCATGGATGATAAAGGAGGCATAAGAAATCTGTGGGAAGAGGAAATGTTATTCGATAAACAGAACCGGGGTAACTGGTTGGTTATTTGGATAAAAATCCATTCAGATTTTAATCTCAATCCATTTATGAAAATATGTTCCCAGTGGAACAAAAAGTTAAAGGTAAAAATTCCAACCATCAAGAACAAGAAGATAATATTTGCGATTATTTTTCTGATTTCTTAATGTGAAAGGAAATAGCAAAGGGAAAGATACATAGATATAACTACATCACAATTTGAAATATTTGAACTTCTAAATCCAAACTGATTTAACTGGAAAAAACAAACTGAATAGATTATTTTAAAGGACGATGACACAAAGAGTTCATACTCTTAATCTTAAATTTTTACTATAAAGCTCCTGAAAAATTAGGAAAAACATCATGGATCCAATATAAAATGTACAAAAAAATAAGTAAATTTAAAAGACATGAAATTCAACGGGCTTTTAAATTAACCATTGCTTAAAAAATATTTTTTTAAAGGAAGAAAAAGTCCAAACATAGCTAGTCAAAGAAATAAAAATTAACTTAAAAAAATTTCATTTCCAATATTGCGGAGGGGTTAGCTTCAAGTGTAGTTTGAATGAAGAAAGAAAAAAAATCTCATGGAGAAGCAAAAACCTAGTTTCTATTGTAACAAGGAGAGGAGAGAAAAGAGAAAAGAGAGGTGATTCCCCATTTGCCTGTGAGTTGTGAAAAAAGGAACTTTCCACAGGCTACTGGCAGAATTGAGAGGGTGCCTGTTTAAGCTGTCAAAATAAAACAATAATAAAAAAATGCATACGGGGGAATAAAATACCAAATAATTTGAAGAAGATCAGAGATGAAGCATGTCATTAATTAGAATTTGAATCAAAGAATATAGAGCAGCCCACATTTTTATAGGGAGAAAAAGAAAAAGTTGTTTGTTGTGTTTGGAATAGTCTGGGCACTGAGGTTAATACTGGATTGACAGAGATGAATGCAGCCCATCCCTGCCTTCAAGGAGCTTAGATATGTTAGATGATAATTTGAATAAAATATTGTTGAAGCTCTTATAATGTCGGCATCTTGAATAGGATTTTATTAAATTTGCCTGGGGCACTTCAACCTAGCGCCCTTCAAAACACAAGCTGTTTCTGTTGTGTATATGTGTGTGTATGTATGTGCATTTGTATGTGTGTGTGTGTGTATATTTCAGTTCATCCTGACAACTGATATTTATAATGACGATCTTGATTCAGAAGAAGCAGCAACAATGAGTTAATACAATCTGTTAAAGAGGATGGGGATGTGCAGTGTATATTTTTAAGAATGATTTGCAACAAGATTAATTTTACAAATAATTCCGGCTGGTACAGTGTTAATCTCCAACTCTTTCTATCCGAGTTAGCGGACAGCTCTGCAGAGCTGATCACTGCATACGCTACTACTTCAGCACATAGGATTGATTGAAACATTAACATGAGCTGCTTATTCCACCTCCATTGGGAGAACAGATCAAAATAAAGGTGGGTGGCTGAGAGAACAGACACTCGTTTAATTTCACAGCACACAAATATCCCAATTGCCAGTCACTTTTTAAAGAAAATCATACAGAAGTGAGACTAAACACCTGATTCTACAGACACCATAAAAAATCTGTTATTTATGTGAACAATTATCATGACTTAGATTGTGTTTTGCTTGACTCATCTAAGTAATTACCTCAAACCCCTGCTTTATTTTTTAATTTCATGCCATCGCTATATTATTGCTATTGCCTGGAGAATTAAGTAAAAGATTGCAAAGTTCCTTTGCTTTTTGCAAACTAAAATTTTTATTTTTATAAAATACTATATTTAGTAACAGTATCAAAAACATTACTTTTTTCCCCTAGAATTAGAAACAGCATGAACAGAAGAAATCTGAAAGTGTACTGGTTCAAAAAAGTTTTCTGCTTCATATAACTGATTCTCTGGGAAATTTTATGACAAATATCCATCTACTGTTTTTGTAGTAATCATTCCATCGTGAAATTAAAACAGATTCAGTCTTAAGCGTTTTTTAAAACAATTATCCAGCAATGAAATGACTATATATTTTCTTCGAAAAAAACAGGTTGTATCATATGTACATTGATGTGAAAAATGGCTGACCTTTTTTTATTCAGTTCAGCAGCAACATTCATTAGACTCACATCTGAATTTCTTCAATGGGGGAACATAAAATGCAAGGCTGGGCTGGGGGTTTAGGATGTGAACAAGGGTATGTGATTTCCTTTGATCAAGAGCAGAGCTGACCCTTCTCCCCACCCAGCTTTTCCCTTTGTGCTTGTGTGTTCTGAACAGCCTTTCGGAACAGAGTCCCAAATTGCAATGAGGTCCCAAATCGCAGGATTAATGTGTCTACGAACAGACCTCTTATGCCTCCAAAATGAAGTACTCCTTGCTAATTTCTCTTCAAGACACCAGCTTAATTGCATTTTAAACAAATGGGCTGCTTTGCTGGCCAACTTTTAAATGAGATAACAGCAATGTTCACTCTCCAGCAGTGATGAGTGCCTTGCAGTAGATTCAAAACTCTGTTCAATAACAGGTTTAATCTCACACCAGCAGATTTACTGCAGAATAAACTGCCACTGAGCTCATAATTAGTAAAACAACAACAAAAAAAACCAACCTACTAAATATTATTTTCCAAAGCAGCAGGCAATGTTTTAGTGGAAAATTTCAGTCCCGTTCTTTGTGAGTTTTATTGATTTTATGTATGATACTGGGAATTCGTGCTATGATTTAAGATAATGTTCTTTATCGATCACGTAAGCAGTTGTTTAGCTAACCAGTAACAAAATGATACCCCCATTCACAGAATATGTGACATACACAGCTGGGGAGATTACAGTGCTTCTCTCTTTAATGTTTATTTCTTCTTCTTCTTCTTTTTCCTAAAAGCATATTTGCTGCTGGAAAACAACAGCGAAAAAGCATTTGTGCTTTAGAAACAATCTTCTCATAATTTTCTTTGTTGCAGCTATTAGTGGGCAATTGTGATTCAGTGAAAACCCCATTCAACAAACAGATGTTACAAAGTATATTCTCTGCTTGCCACATCTAAACAAATATTAATGAGGTAATTGGAACTATTAAGAAAAAGACAGTGCTTAGTATGTATTTATAGTCTTACATACAAGGCTATACCCTTCTAAAATTTCTCATTTGTACTGCACAATAGTAAGATATAGTTATAATCACATACCAAGGGACACATTTTTCATAATTGTCTTAAATAGCTGTGCAAAAACCTGTATTACACAATTCTAAAAATCACATCTGCCTTGAGGATAAACAAAAGCTTTGTGTAAAAGTAAAGAGAAGCAAATACATGTATTTTTAAAAAGTCAATTTCATTATATACATACACAGATTTAAAAAAATCTTCCTC
>PVHT020000065.1:2811420-2917799 GCA_004024745.2 Catagonus wagneri
CTCAGTGGGTTAACGATCCGGCGTTGCCGTGAGCTGTGGTGTAGGTCGCAGACGCGGCTCGGATCCTGCGTTGCTGTGGCCGTGGCGTAGGCCAGTGGCTACAGCTCCGATAAGACCCCTAGCCTGGGAACCTCCACATGCCGCAGGTGCGGCCCTAAAATGACAAAAGGCAAAAAAAAAAAAAAAAAAAAAAAAAAAATCTTCCTCGTGTGTGTGTGTGCGTGTATGTATGTGTGTAAATATAAATTAAATGTGTGATAACCCCCAAAAAAGATTGTCATAGATCTTCTAAATATCTGGTCAATGTGTTTCTCCTGACATTTTTCAAACAGAAATAAGTTCTCTTTAGTACAAGCACTAGCTCACCTCCCATCATTCAAACATGTAGTAATGGCAGTGAGGCTAGCTTTATTTCTGGCATTAACCTTTTGATAATGAGTGCTACATCAAATGGAATTTGAGGAATCTAATGGTACTGCTGTGTGGTTTATTTTTTTTAAGACCCCCAAAGCAAATTAAACCTCAGTGAATCAGACATCATATTCACAGACAATAGCAGTTTTAAGAAATAACTTAAAAAAATACTAATTTACAAATAAAGCTTTTAATTGTATAGGCTCACCAAGTGATGATTGAAAGAATTACTCATTCTTGTCTTCGTTTAAATTGCCCCTAATTTGTACTGATCCTGAAGATTAAAAGTTTAAAAAGGGAGAAAAGGAAGGAAAGAAAGAAAGTAATTCCAGTTCTATCTCTGACTAATTACGCGTGATATTTCTAAGTCATAGACCCAAAGAATCTCAGTGGTGAAAGGCCTCAGGAATGACCCAATTTCCATAACTCATGGAGGAGGAAACTGATGTTCAGAAGAGTGATGCTATAAGCCCAAGGGTACTTTTTTCGTTTGTCTCATCTGTTATAGAGGAGTTATTCTTTCATCACATGTGTAATAAGTATCATAGTCTATACCCTGTTCTATCAGATTCCAGAGTCATTGTTCCTACCCGCACACCATGGGGAGGACCCCACCAAAATATGGCCACCTCAGATCTTATACAAGATCACATTCTTCCTGTTCTGATCATTCCAATTTTAGCCTGTTTGGTGTGGAGCAAGCATTTTGTTTTTTTTATTAGTAAGTGTTTCTCGAATTGTGTTGAGGTATACTATATATGTACATATATTACATACATATATACGTATACATATATATTATATAAATTATATACAAAATGCACCCATTTCTAAGTATATAGCCTGATGATTTTTGACAAATATCTGTGTAATCACTATCCCCACCAAGATATGGAACACTGCTTTCATTTCATTTTCTTCTGCTCCTTTTGCAATGAATTCATTCCTATCACCCACCACAGAAAGTCACTAATCGACTTCTATTGCTCTAGATAAGTGTCGCCTGTTCTAGAACTTTACGTAAATCAAAGCAGAATTTTATTTATTAATCTGATTTGGCAAAAACTTACATAGAGTTTTTAGGTACCAGACACTAAGTGCTATACAAATGTCACAATATTTAATTCTCATTACCATCATAAAGTGTGTGTTATTATCTCCATTTTCTAGCTCCTAAAGCAGATGAGCCCAGAGAGGTTAAGTAAGAGTCCAAAGTCACACAGCTGGTAGATGGTGAACCTGTAATTTTAGCCCCATCAGTCAGGTTCTAGAACCTATGCTTTAAGTGCTACGTAATGTAGCATGAGAAAGATGATAACGGTAATAGCTAAATGATTTTCTCTACTGGCCACTCTTCCAAGCACTTACAGATATCAGCTCATTAGAAAAATTCTTTTATGTAGGTAATAGTTTCTTTTATTTTTTTCTTCATAGATGAGGAAATGGAGGCAGAGGGAGGCATAGAGTGGTTTTAAAGCCAAGAACTCGACATATATTATTCCTGACAAATGGCTTGATGTGTGATAGGTGCTCAAACACACACATACTATACATATTAAATACTGCGTGTGATATACTATATGATATTAACTGTGTAATATATCATATATAATATATTTTATACACATAACCACATATACATTTTAAATGAATGAATTAGTAATACATATAATTATATTAATGAATTCACTTGATAAATGAATCTATCTGTGTTGATTTTATTAGCATCCCCTGCCTACAAATAAGAAAATAAAAGTGAGAGGTTCAGAAAGAGAAAATTAACATCTAAATTTACATACTGATGAATGGATTGTTTAGTTTTTGAAGGCAAGTGTGTTAGTTTCCAAATAGCATACATTTTTCATTCTATTTTCCCACCATTTTTCAGCTACTCTGCTAGGTACATTTGCCATATAACTGTCTTGTATAATCCTCACAAGGACTCTGTGGAGAAGGTGTCCCACTGATCTGCATGTTAGATAACCAGTGTGTGGAGGAGGGGGGCATGCTAAGCCCACCCACCCTAGTCACCTCACTGGGAATCTTAGACTCTGCTCAAATTTAGGTTGAGAGTTGAGCCTGATGTTGACAAACTGGAAAACCTTCATTGTGTAGGTGACACAATGAAAGTGCTTGAGATTGCTGAAACAGAAGATGAAAAAGAATGACACAAAGCTAATCAAGGTTGCTTACAGCTAGTGTGTACTTCCAGGAAATTTACCTACCACGCTCTTTTGAATCTTAGTTCACCATCAATTGTAAGACCCATTCTGATTTCTGATTTGTTGAAATGTGAAAGCAGTCCATGATTTGGAGTCAATGCGATACAGTGTTTGATCTCTAACTCCTAAAATGAACCCATGCAATTATTAACTGTTTTTCGGATGAGGAAAGCAAGGCTCAAGGAGAAAAAAGTGACACACACTCTGGGCCTAGATTTGAATTTAGGTGGCTCTATAGCCTTTCCTCTCTAAGACCTGTTTCATCTGTCATAGTTTTCTGCATTGTCATTGTTTGGCATGTTTGCTCGCTGCTCCTGCAAATTGGGGAGATTCATGGTTTTTGGAGTGCATTCATTCTAAGGGAAGTATACCATACTGCTAATCCAAATTACCTTCTGTTCACACTTTTGAACTATTTTTAAGTTATTATTTCACCACACAATGTACAACGAATTTGTAGTTTCAAATGTATTTGCTTCTTAGGCTTGCTCAGACATACCGTTTCTTTAGCTGTAAATGACCTTTCCAGAAGGTTGTCCTATCTTTCATGATCAAATAACTACTAATGCACTATGCCAATAACAGAAGCATTCTATTTTGACAACATGTTCCCTCCAATATTTTTTATTTTTATAGTAGAGTGTTATAAGATTTTAGTGAAAACATTAGCCAAATAATTTTGTAAAGTAAGTTCACATTCTGATGCCTTTTTGTAATTTTGATTTTAAAGCAGTATAAATGTTTAGCTTCTCAAATATAACCCGTCTGAAGAATGAAGCCTGCTACTTCCATCACAATTCCCATTTTGATTTTTCATCTCTGAATTTATGTCTTACTATTATTTTTATATATAACAGGAATTATTCAATGATTCTTCCTCAATTGGAAAGGACTTTTTTCCTAAAGTTACAGCAATGACTTCTGTACCATTTGTGAAAACCCTCTAGAAATGTGAATGACTAAATCTTCTAATTTTTTCATATCAAATTAAAAGGTTCTTGTGAAGAGACATATGCGATTTTGTGCAAATAAACAACAAATAACTGACAGTTTATCTAGAAGATATGATTTACTCAACATCTATAGGGAAAAAATGCTTCCTAGACTGTACTTTATACAAATAATGAATAGACACCTTTACTTTTCTTCTCAGAAAACTTCCAATTATCCATAAACTTTGAAATTTGAAGTGGAAGGTGATACCACCTTCTATGCTTAATTTTTTTTTCCCATTTTACTTTCTCTCTCTCTCTCACTGTCTCTCTCCCTTTTACCAGTTGCAGTTTATGAACCCAAATGAAATAAAAAATATTCTAGAAATACAGCAAATGTAGACTGGACAGTTCAGGTAGGTTTTTTAAAATTTTTAGCAATGTAAAGCTCTTTTATGCATAAGCAACCCTTGAAAATTATCAGTGCACTTGAACCTTCCTTGCTTCACTCAATCTCCAAAGTTATCCTGAGGCATAGTAAAGACAAGTAACACTAGTTATCAGAGCTGGCTGCCTGAGTGTGAACAGGGCCTTGCGCTGGGAAAGGCCCAACACCCTGTTTATTTATTTATTTATTTTGATTTTGATTTGTCTTTTCAGGGCTGCACCTGTGGCATATGGAAGTTCCCAGGCTAGGGGGCAAATTGGAGCTGCAGCTGCTGGCCTACACCACAGCCACAGCAAGGTGGGATCCAAGCCATGTCTGTGACCTACATCAGAGATCACGGCAATGTAGTATCCTTAACCCACTGAGCAAGGTCAGGGATCAAACCTACATCCACACAGATACTAGTCGAGTTTGTTACTGCTGAGCCACAACGGGAACTCCCCAACACTCTGTTTAATACTTTACTGTCATTGTCTTGAAATCCTTAATAATATTTTAACAGAGCCCCACATTTTCACTTTGTCAGAGGCCTCACAAATGATGTAGCTTGTACTGTAAATTATCCTTTTATAATAGATAGGATGAGTTCTTTCTCTGTTCTGTGTGAGAGTAAGGTCTACCAAAGAGGAACCAAGAAAAGGGTAGCTAGAGAAGTTAATTAGAGTAAACAGAGTTGTTATGTTTTGGTTTCATCCTTTAGGTTAAAATGTAAATTTGCGAAACATGAACTAGATACCATTCATACTCAATTACCATCTACCATCAAAAGTAAGCCGTTAATTTTCCTTACTGAAAAGTCCACACCCTAAAAAGGATGAACTGTATTGTCATGTATTTGAATTCTTTAAAAAGCCTGTAATATTAAGGAGTAACATTTCAATTATTTTACTTTGAAATTATTCTGGATTATTTTATTGGCCTGGGATAACTTCAAAATGTAATTGATAGCTATCATATGACAGGATTTATTTTTTTAAAGAAGGAAAATATATTTAGTTATTTTTGGACAAATTATCTCACAGCTGTAAGTGTTGGATCTCATTGTAAGACAAAAAAAAAAAATTCTCCTAAAACTTATTTTTAAAAGATAAATGGGGAGTTCCCCATTATCGTGGCTCAGTGGTTAACAAATCCAACTAGGAAACATGAGGTTGCTGGTTCGATCCCTAGCCTTGCTCAGTGGGTTGAGGATCCGGCCTTGCCATGAGCTGTGGTGTAGGTTTCAGACGCGGCTCGGATCCCGCGTTGCTGTGGCTGTGGCGAAGGCCGGCAGCTACAGCTCCTGTTTAGACCCCTAGCCTGGGAACCTCCATATGCCGCGGGTGCGGCTCTAGATAAAGGCAAAGAAGACAAAAAAAAAAAAAAAAACATAAATGGTAGGGAGTTCCTGTCGTGGCTCAGTGTTAATGAACTTGACTAGCATCCATGAGGATGCAGGTTCGATCCCTGGCCCTGTTCAGTGGGTTAATAAAGATCCAGCGTTGCTGTGAGCTCTGGTATAGGTCACAAACGCGGCTCGCATCCCGTGTTGCTGTGGCTGTGGTGTAGGCCCTGGCAGCTACAGCTTCAATTTGACTCCTAGCCTGGGAACCTCCATATGCTGTGGGTGTGACCATAAAAAGACAAAAGACAATAAATAAATAAATAAATAAGTAAATATATAATAAAAGATAAATGGTAAAGTTTTAGTTCACAGAGATAATAAAAATATACCTTCAGGATAATTGGAGGGAAAAGGTAAAGAATGGTATGTGAACGGGTGCTTGTAACTGGAAATAAAATTTCTAGTGACAGCATCATATATGGATTCAAAATGAATTCAAATGGCTTTGACAGAAGCTGTGCTCTGGAAGATCAAGGAAGATGGCTTCGAAGGGGACTCAGGTGATCAGGAAGTCACCAATGTTGAGGATCATGTCAAAATTATTCCATGACATTCAAGTGTAGAAACAATTTATAAATTTACTTCGCATGTAAAATATTTAAATTTAAACATGTATAATTAAATTAATAAATATTGTAAGTACTGTTTTTCATTTATTTAATCTACATGCCTCAAGGTTTATATATTCAAATCGTTCCCTTCATCCCCCACAAATCTTTCAGCTGGGAAAATGACATTGCTATGTCTTTGGCTCTACCTTTTCTTTACATATTTGGGGTAATCATGAACCTTTTAAAATCACATATTAAGGGGAGGAGATTTTCCTGCTATTTTGTGTTATTTGCTCTCTATACAATGTAGATGGTTGATTAGTACAGGTAGTTGAAAGTCGAATATATTCAGGCATTCTCAGTTGAAAGGCTCTTTATAGCTACAGAGTGCCAAATTGAATTATTTTCATCTCTCTAGTCCAAATCCTGGGCTGTGAATCTCTCCAGGACAGCTCTGTTGAGATTTATTACATGCACACATCTGTATTCCCCCCAAAGTCCTTCATTCCTGCCTAAATGAAAAGGAAGTTTGATTGCCTTCCTGACTCCCCCTCAGCGGCTAGACCCGTGGCTGGAGGCATTTGTTCTGGAGAGGATGAGGTTACAACCAGAAGCAAGAATGTTGAGAATTTAAATCAATCTGAAATGAAAACAAACAAACAAAACAAAATAAACCCTACTTACTTTGCATAGATATTTCCTTTCTGCTCCTGTTTTAATTAAATTTTTCTTTCCCTGAATGCGCATCTTTCTCTTCTCTTCCTTTTCCACTGCCACAATCTTATCGCAAAATGTTTTCATTCCCAGTCTACATTTCTTTCCTGCAGTTAGTCCTCACCTTCATATTTTTTTTACCCCTCATTTCAACCCATCTTCAAACCTGTTGCCCAAGTGATCTTTCATGAACCCAGTTAATATCTACACACACGTTTTCTATGGCTCCAGACCGCTTATGAATAAAATAAAATTTTCTTATTTTAGCATTTCAAAAATCACTAATCTCTGATCCCAATTCACTTTTCCAACCTTGCTTCTTACTACATTAGCAACCTAAACTTAACCAATAGATACCTGAAGTGGTTCTCTAATACAATTATTAATCATCTTACCTTGTTGTAACTTATGTACCCTTGTGGGATACTTTAAGTTTTGTCTAGAACAAGGTAGAATAAAAAGGTAAAAATACTCTAACTTCGAAAAAACATATTTTGAGCTCTCTGGTTTTCTTCATGCTGTTCCCTCTAGAGTACTCTCTCATCCTGGTATTTGCTATCGAGATTCCATCCACGCCTTGTGGAGCCCTAGTGCACATGTCATTTCTTGGTGGAACAAATTTCTTAATTAATGAAGTCGGACTTTTACCTCCCTCCTATCCTTAAATTCTGTAGACCCTTCATATGATGGCTCACATAGCCTAGTGTTAGAGATAACCTCGGTTTTACCTCCTAAATTATACGCTGGATTATAACTAAGATTTATAGATTTTTGTCTTGTACAATATCTTGCACAAAGGAAACACTGAATAAATACATGTTGACAGAATGAGTAAAGAAATTAAGTTGAATTTTATGCCTCTAAGTATCAGTTTAAATAGCGGACTTATACGGAGGGCATTTTTATTTCTAGTAAGACTCCTGTTTTTTTTAAAAAAAAAAAGTAATTTCATGAAATGGATCACTTTAGGACACTCATGTCATGGAAAGTTTTCTACTGAGCAAGGCATTTATTCCCTTGTATTTCCTGGTTGTGAGATGTTGGGCAGGTCCCTTAAAGTTTAGGACCTTCCTTTCATAATAAGGCACAGTAATAATAGCTAACATTTAAATAGTTTTTACTGCATGTCAGGAACTGTTCTAATTCCCTGGATATATCACTTCATTTAGCCCTCACCACGACTTAAGAGGTACTTAAGAACACTTTTACAAAACAAGGAACAGGTAAACTTCTCAAGATCACAGAGCAGAAATTGGATTGAAACTTATTCTTTTTGGATCCAAAGTTGTGTGTCTTCTACGTATTCATTCAGGTGGCATTGGATGAAATAAACGTGTTTCCTTCAATCAAAAAACTATGAATATTTGATAAATATGATGCACTATTCAGTCCTTGAGTATGATGAAACACGTAAGGCAATATGCTCAAACTATAGTAAAATCTTGTGTTATTCTGATTAGTTACGCAAAAAATCAAAGACTTTTGATGCAAGATCAGCTTCCCAACCACATAATCTGTGTGGTTGCACAGGCCCTGCACTTTGACGCGGCCCCACACTTGGTTTAATACGTTTTGAAATTCTTCAAAATAATTTTTGTACAAGAGCTGCATATCTTCATTTTTTACTGAGACCCACAAATGATGTGGCTGGTCCTGAATTAATGTCTTAGGGACAAACATAAATATTTTCTCAGTATGTTAAATTCAACATTAAAGTCTTATCTTTCCTCTCTCACTTCCCTTTCCTTTCAAACATGCCTCAAAAGATGTGGAATCAAGATCTTAAAACAGCTCTTTTATAAGATAGCAATAGAATTTCCTGAATAAGAAGTTAATATTAATATTTCCATCTGGTAGACAGATGAATGTTTGTCTCACTTTACTCATCCTGGTTTAGTTAAGAATTGCCTCTCTTCCCTATGAACAAAGATATATGAATAAGTATTTTTCCTACTTCTAATCCTGTGTAATTTCAGAGCTGCTTTTCACTCACTGTGTTTCGTTTGTTTGTTTGTTTTTTCTATGCTTCTGTCCCCTCTCATTGCTAGCCTTGGTTACCCTAGCCCTCATAATACCTGTGCAATCTGTGGGACTCATGCCCTTGCTTTCATTTGGCAGTGAACTCTGTTGCGTTTCTATTGTAGAGGAGAAAGAGAAACATGGAGATGATATGACTCCTGACTGTGTTTTGCTCCCCATAAAGATATAGTATGTAAAATACATTTGAAAAAGTGGCCCGAGAATGACTAGTATTCTGCAATATGAGCATGGTTTAAGCACAAAGAACACAAATTAGGTTACCTTTTTTTTTTTTTTTTTGGCTTTTTAGGGCCACAACTGTGGCACATGGAAGTTCCCACGCTAGGGGTCAAATTGGAGCTACAGCTGCTGGCCTACACCACAGCCACAACACCACAGGATCCAAGCCATGTCTGTGACCTATGCCACAGCTCATGGCAACAGCAGATCCCTGACCCACTGAGCAAAGTCAGGGGTCAAACCTGCATCCTTGTGGATACTAGTCAGGCTCATTACCGCTGAGCTACAACAGGAACTTCCAGATTAGGTCCGTTTTTACAAAACACATCTTCATACTAAGAATACTATTTAGGTTAAGATCTCTGCTCTGTGCCAGAGTGGTGAAGATGAAGTCCAGACAGTTTGTGTACTGCAGCTCCCCATATAAGGAAGGATCCAGCCTTACACTTATTGATTGCAATCTGACATTCGCATGACAATGGCAATGCAATGAAACTACATTACGGACCCACTGGGAAATAAAATAGGACATGGATAAATAAGAGCAGAAGAGATAATATTTGGGCTCCTTCTGAGGATGAGGAAGGGTAGTCTTTGCAACAAATTCAAAAGACAAAGCCATGAAATCGCAGCATCTGTAAAAAGTGAGTGATTTGCTGTGATGGGACCTGGGCTTTATGAGGCTGCGAGTGTAGGTAGGGACAGATGTGCCATGCAAGACGTGGATGATATTCTGTTAAAAGAGATGAATCAATAAAAGGAATTTTATTGATTTTAAGGAACAAAGAGACATTAGAATCATGTATTTAACACAGATAATATGTGTGGTAGGCAGAACAGTATTTTTCAGTCTCCCCTAAAAAGATATCCAAATCTTAATACATGAAATCTGTGACTATATTAGGTTAGTCAAAGGGAAATTAAGATTAAGATTGAAGATGAAATCACAGTCACTAATCATCTGATCCTGGATTATCCAGGTAGGCTGGATAAAATCATGTGTTTTTATGAGTGGAAGAGGGACACCAAAGACAAAGATGCAGAGAAACTGAAGCATGAAAAGGATTCCACCAGATGTTGCTGGCTTTGAAGACTGTACAATATAATCATGAAACAAAGAACAGAGGCAGATTCCAGAAGCCAAAAAAAGTCAAGGAAATGGGTTGTTCCCCAGAGGTCCAGAAAAAACCTAGCCCTGCTGACACTTTCATTTTCTTTAGGCTAGTGAGTCCAGTGTCAGGCTTCTGATGCCCAGACTATAAGATAATAAATTTGTGTTGTTTTAAGATAAACAGTTTTTAAGTTGTGTGAGATAATACATTTGTGCTATACTGTTTCAATGGCAATAGGAAACCGTACAATTTGTTAAAGTCATAATGTTATAATGAAATTATGAAAAATCAATTTAAAAGTATGATTTAATAATCAATAAATACACTATCTACCCTCTCCTATTGTTCATAAGTCTTGGTACACATTTCTCTGTACTCCCTACTGGTGCCTGCTGCTTCCTACAGATTCCAGGTTAGATTTGTAATCACGGTCTTTTGCTTCCAGCTACATTCAGGACAGAAGCATAAATACCAATGCCTTTACATTCCAGCCATAAGCTAATAAAAAGAAGGTAGTAGCTGAGTTTTTTGGCATATTATTGTCTTTCTCTTGGGCAGAAGACTCTATCTTTGCTTACATTGTTCTGTGCCTAGATTAGTAATTTTACTTGTGTCATAGGATCTGGTAAAAAAAAATATCTAAAAGGTCAAAAAGGTCTTGCATTTGACATACTGCCAAATCTATAATTGCAGATTTTATTTGTGCCATTTCTTTTGATGCAGGGTAACACAGCTGTATAAAAACTCATTTACTTTGGGGCAACAATTCTGTTTAGATTAATTGACTAGGGAGATTAATATTTACTCTACTTCTCTATCACTGTTGAAATGCTAACTATATTGTATAAAACCCATTACGTACTAAAGCATACTTCGCAAACTGCAGTACATGTGGTCAAAAATGGCAAAATGTTTTTGTGTGTTTTAAAGGGCACATGATATTATTTGAGCATCGGGAACATGATTAGCATGTCTTTTCTCCCTGTAGTGGAACGACCAAAGCTCTTCCACTCACGAGAACATACTGTCCGCAAAGAATTTACTCGTGCCCTGTCCTCTAAGGGTGTCTCACCCTGAAAATGTCATCAGGAATATTTACCCACCAGAGTGAATTTAAAGATAATTTTGTTCCCAGGTGCTGGTGACACCTATTCTTTTTTGTGTACCAGGTGGGTGTGATCTTGGAACTGCCTGCTGGCTGGGAAAAAGCATCTTGGCAAAACAAAGGTTATTTTTCCCAGACATTCTCCAATAGTTATGTGGTCAGCATTAAACAAGCCAGAGAGTTACATAACGTATCAATTTAAAGGTGCATTTTGCCACTAATTTCTCCTGATCACTTTCCTTAGGGTTATGGCTGAGGTTTTCTCTAGCCTTAATGGAAGGTTGGCGTCAACTGGGCAGAATGCTTTCACAGACCATATTCCTCTCTGAGTCGCTATGTTGTGAAAATTTGAACTCTTTATACAGGATTTAATCAAAAGCTGTGTTAAAAGGGCTTTCCAATGTGAAACAAAACAAAAGCAATTTTATGTTTGTTTATTTGGCTTTCCTGTAGGTACGTCTTCAGAGAAGTGGCAGTTTCTCCATTCTGCTAAGAGTAACGTGGGGAATCCTTAATTCTGTTAATAAAAGTCATAGCACTCATGGCTTTTTCTAAGCTTAGGAATTTATCCTTAAAACTCTTCTAAGTACAAAAAAACTTCAGTCCTTTTGTCCCATAGGAAAACCTTGAACTAAGTGTTCTTCGGCTCTTAAGCAACAACAGTCCCTCCAAGGCAAGCTCAAGAGAGATCTCTGGGGTGCCTGCCACCCAGTCTGCTTCTTTGGAAAATCAAATGTTTCCCTTTGATCAGTTAGACACCATTACCCAGTCACCTTAGTTAAATTTCACTCCATTGTTACACCTTTCACTTTTATCAAATGCAGCTATAAGAATTGGCTATATAAATTTAATTTCTGCTCTTTCCACACAACAATTTAGGTTATGTTGTTTACCATATTGCATGACGTCCTCTATAATTTGTTCTATGTGAGAAATTGCTTCCAGGATTAAATACTAGGAAAGTTTCTTAAAACTTACTTCATTCTTTATAATAATGAGGGTGATGGATCTGCTCTATTTCCTTCTGCATGCTTTGTCCCACTGCTATCACTCATCATTTAACCTGCCAGGATGCTGAGAGTCAGGAAAGACACTCATTCATACAACTCGACATATAGAACTGGGATTGGATATTTGGACTTGTCCTTTAATTTTTCTTCTTTGTCTTTAGCTTTAGAAATGTCATTGCCAAGGCGGGAGGAGAGAAGGAGTGGGATGGACTGGAAGTTTGGGGTTAGTAGATGCAAATGATTACATTTAGACTAGATAAGCAAAGAGGTCCTATTCTCTGTCCCAGGGAACTATATCCAGTCTCTTGGGATAGACTATGATGGAAGACAATATAAGAAAAGGTGTGTGTGTGTGTGTGTGTGTGTGTGTGTGTGTGTGTGTGTAAAACTGAGTCATTTAGCTGTATAGAAGTAATTGGCACAATACTGTAAATTTAATACTTCAAAAATTAAAAAAAATAAAATAGAAAAAACTAGTTACATTTCATGAAAAAAAAAGAAAGAGGAAAAGAGTACATATGTTAGTATGATTAACTACTGTTATTTTGGAAAGTTGGGAAAAGAGATGCACTTAAGGCTAAAGAAGGAGAAGTTAAAACCTTTGGAATTGAATATATATTTTTTTTTTTTTTTTGCTTTTTAGGGACACATCTACTCCTACGGAGCTTCCCAGGCTAGGGGTCAAATTGGAGCTACAGCTGCTGGCTTGCACCACAGCTCACAGCAATGCTGGATTCTCCAACCCACCGAGAGAAGCTAGGGATCGAACCCTCATCCTCACGGATACTAGTCAGATTCGTTTCCACTGTGCCACAGTGGGAACTCCTGGAACTGATATCTTGAGATAAATGAAGAAGGTTATAAAAGCAATATCAGAGCATTCTGTTAAAAAAAAAATCCTGCTACTTTCTGGTATGGCAGCAGGAGTTAAAATAATAAAACTCAGCTAAAAGCAATCATTAATTTTTCCAACAATATTTATCAAGGCCCCACTTTGTGTATGACACAGTTCCTGCCTTTAGGGAGTTTTCTGTCATGAGTATAAATAGTCAATTTCACTATATTATAGTATTTTAGAGGAAATACAGGCTGCCCTAGGACCAAATTAGGGAGCACTTTTGATTTGAATTTAGAGTTGAAGAGGAAGTGCTTTCAAAAAAGAGAGGAAGGAAGACAACAAAAAGAAGGTATTCAGAGGAAGAGAGAAGGGAAGAGGGCTCTACGGAAAAGAAAATTTGGCAAAAGCTCTATATTATCAGAAGACACAGAGACTCCATGGACTTAAAACATGTTAACTAATGTGGTAGCCAGCACCTCTCTCTCAGAGGCATTGAGGTTAATCTAATCTTCAGGAGCTATGACTACACATCTACTCTTGACATTCATTACCTTATAAGTGGTGATTGCATTATTCAAGGAGTAAAAATACACTCATATTTAATCTACAGTGATGACAAAAAATATTATATTCCCAATGAGCTGTGTTTTCATGCATGTATATATCTGTAAGTATAACCTGAATATTGTGACGTAGGAGTGAATGTAATTTCTGCTTTGCATAAAGTTCTGGCCATAATCTCTCCAGGTTTATTGTGATTTTCTGGTTGTTAGGGATCTGTGCTTTCTGTTGTGTGGCCTTTATTCCTGATGATAAATTATGATGGCAGAGTGGCTGGCTGGCCCAGCTCTTGAAAAAGAAACATACTTTCTTTTAAAAAGTTACCGTAGTAGAGATCCTCTTGGTAATTGGTCAGAATTCAGTTACATGGCGATACTGGCGGTGGCTGGAGACCAAGAAATGAAATCTTAACTCTGCGTGGCAATGAGCCCTGATTAAAAGTGTTAATATTTTATTTATTTATTTATTTATTTATTTAGTATTTTTAGGGCTGCACCAGCGGCATATGGAAGTTCCCAAAATAAGGGTTGATTTGGAGCTTTAGCTGCAGGCCTATACCACAGCCATAGCAATGAGGGACCCAAACCACATCTACAACCTACACCACAGCTCACTGCAATGATTCTTTAACCCACTGAGTGAAGCCAGGGATAGAACACATAACCTCATGAATACTAGTCAGATTCGTTTCCACTGAACCACAATGGGAACCTCTTATTTATTTTATTTTTAGGGCTGCACCTGCTGGCATTTCATATACTTTCTTAAACATTTGCGTCAAACATTTGGATACACAACAATTTGTGGTGATGTCTGTATTGTTGAGAGGTGAATCTGTGTAATACTTTAATCTATCACTTCACTGTGGCTTAGTAGACTTAAATTTTTTAAATAACTATGTAGATTCTCTATTTGCTTTGATAAGGATAAAATACATGATGTAGTAAGCACAAAATAAAGTTGGCACTTATTCTGCACATTTGGGGTATGCAGATAGGCAAACCATGAAATTTAAGGACAATTTTAGTAATTTTTGGACCTAAATTATCTGTATTGGTTTCTCCCATCAGTTAAATGTACCATAAAATTGCCAGTTTTCCACATTATTTCAGGCTCTATAAATCTGGATAAAGGGGAAATTTTAAGCAGAAAGTGGTGGAGATAATATTTTAAAGGTCACAGGGGACATAATTTGAATGGTTTAAAAATTATTACCTTCTGGATATTTCTTAAGTTGGTAGCAACTGGATATCATGACTTGGTAATGTATTAGTATTTGTATCAGAAGGCGGGAAGACTGGATTCCCATACCAGTCACATAACCAGTGGAATGGTGTAATGATAAACTTATCTGCCTGAAGACACATAATGCCTTATTTTGTGGTCCACTGGAGCTATAACACAAGGGTCAGCAATGTATGACCTCTGCTACAAATCCAGTCTGACACCTGATTTTTTAAATAAAGTTTTGTCGGAAAACAGCTCTGCCTATTTATTTATGTATATTGTCTCTGGTTGCTTTCATGTTCCAATGGCAGAGTTGAGTAGTTGCAACAGAGACCATGTGACCCACAGAGCAAAAATTATTTGCTAACTGACATTTTGCAGAAAAAAATCACTGACCTCTTATACTAGCTGTGCTATTGACATGTTGACCACATTCTGCCATGGATGGTAGCAGTTTCTGGTAATTAATCATATGTTTTGTTTAAGCTCACCCTCTGAATTTGCTTGAATCCAATAGAGAAAAATGTTTCTATGTGAGGAAGTAGAGATATAGCTGGTTATTTTTGACCTGTTAAACAAATAGAAAGCAGATTTCTCATGGGCAATCAATTTGCCATCTTTTGGGAGCATGAAATTCATTTTATAATTTTAAGGAGGAAAATGTGATCTTAAGCATGGGAACATGCTTTAAAATATCTTATATTCTGTAATATGATCTACCTTCTCACTGTTTGTTTCACTCAATAATAAAATATAACTCTCAAATGTGAGGAACTTTCCTGGGCTGTGAAATTGATAAGATCCAGATTCTTCATAAGGAAAATTTTCTCAAGACTTTTCCCTTCCAATTCTCATCCAACTTTCTTTCCACAAATCTGAAAGAAAGGAACAGTCCTTTAAATATGGGACCTCATATTTTACATGCTTTCTTTGTAAACTAAAAGCAGTTTACATGTTTACTTTACAAAAAGTTACATAAATTGAACAGTTATATGTAACATAAAATGAAATATGTATCAAAATGATTCACAGGCCCTTCTGGTTCAAAAAGAACAGTTACTATTTTCTCAAAGCGGATTTACTGTGGTAATAATTTGACATGTAAAATTACTTTAAAAGGAAAGAAAATTATTTGTTGCTTTCCACTACTACATCCTCTCCTTGGTTCTGAATAATCTGTTGATTTATTTCTCCATTCAGTAAAGGGTAACTGCATGCCCCATCATTTCTTCTTCTTCCCGATTCCCAGAGGCAATTGTTTATCACTGCACAGCTGTGTAATAGGTCCTTGAGTGTCACTATCCTTTCCTTGGCTACTATTAAGAATCCAAGTAAATCCTGAAGTATTATCTCATGTTCCTCAACCTCAACCTTGGTCTTTTGTCATTCTCTATATTCAACTAAATGCAAACTTTATTTAGCTAAGTCAAGTTTAAAAAAAAATTGGGGCATTAGGGAAGATGGAAAAAGGAATTCATGAACTAATACATCTTCCTCAATCCTAATTGGACTAAAAATATAATAGAAACTAAGGCTGAAACCACATATCTCCGAGAATAACACAACAGTACTAGGACTTGGCAAGTGTTGGATACTAAGAACCAGTGGCGCACCATGTTGACTGGAATTAGAACTTGAAGCTTGAAGCTATGGACTAGAATTTGCCCCAGCAATACAGCTATATGGAACTTGGGGCACTCGTGAAGCTTGAGGACAAGCAGGAACTGAATCGAGCCACATGCTGGCCCAGTGGCTGCATGTGTGGTATTTTCAATTTTAAATTCTGTTAAGAAATGTTTAGTGTCTTAAATTTAAGTTATTCCATAAAAGACCAGAAATACAATGTTCCAAACAGTAGAAGGAAACAAAAGGGAAGTATTAAAAATAACTTTAGGAATTCCCGTCATGGCTCAGCGGAAAGGAATCTGACTAGGAACCATGAGGTTGTGGGTTCAATCCCTGGCCTTGCTTACTGGGTTAAGGATCCAGAGTTGCGGTATGCTGTGGTATAGGTTACAGATGTGGCTCGGATCCCGCGTTGTGGTGGCTGTGGCGAAGGCCAGCAGCTACAGCTCCGGTTGGACCCCTAGCCTGGGAACCTCCATATGCCACGGGTGCGGCCCTAAAGCAACAAAAGACAAAAACAAAAAACAAAAACACTTTGTCAACTCTAAGAGAATAGAGGAAAAAATAAAAGGAGGAGGGAGAGGAAATAAAAAGAATACTAGATTGAAAGCACAAAATGGTAATTATAGAAAATCCATATGTTCAGCTATTAACTAATGTAAATGATTACATTTACTTATTAAAAGACCAAAGTTGTCTGATGGTTAAATAAAGAAATAGGATCAAGTTCTATGCTATGTACTTGATTCCAACCTAAAAGAATCCTCCTCCCCTGAAAGTGTGAAAATAAAGAAATGAGAAAGCAAATACTTTTTAAACACTGAGAAAAAGAAAGCTGTTCTAACAATGTTACAGGAAAGGTATTATTTAAGGCAATAAAAGAACAAGCAATAAAAATTAAAAGAATGGAATACTAGGAATATACAAAAATTATACTATAATTATATTTTCTGAATTCTGTTAAGCAAAAAAGGAAAAAGTTATAAAGAGAAATCATCAAATTCACAATTTTGTTTTGATTTTTGATATCCAATATTGGAAACAGTAGATCAAGTAAATATGAAAAATTTGAGAAAAACAAATTAACATGACCTAATACATACATACATACTTACTTGACCTAATACATACATACAAACACATACACACACAGAGACCCTATATTCAAGAGATATATTATTTTCATACAAACTATTTAGTAATTCATCAGATAACCACTAACAAAATAACTTTCAAAAGAATCATCATCCAGAAACTAGATACTCTGAGTAAATGCAATTAAATAATATATATATATTAAAATTAAAAGTTGTTTTTTAGTGATATATTTGGAAAATTAAAAATGTACTCTTAAGAAAACTGTGAATTTAAAGAGGAAGTGAAAATTACATATTACTTGATATGGGAAGCAAAATAATTATGCAATAGAATATGTAAGATGCTTTTAAATGAAAGGGAATTTCATAGTCAAATGCAGTTATTAAAAAAATCAGAACATATTTTTGTTTAATTAGAACAGAAAAATAGGACAAAATGTACCCAAGAAAAATAAAGACAGAAGATATAAACAGAATGAAATTGAAAGTAAAAGCTCATACATTTCAACAGTAAAAAAAAAAACACTTTTTTGATTAAAAATGGACAAAAGACCTGAAAAAAATATTCCAAAGAAAATATACAATTGATTAATAGGTTTATGAAAAAGTATTCACCATCATTAATCATCAGGGAAATGCAAATCAAAACCACAATGAGATATCACCTCATACCTGTTAGAATATCTGTTATGGAGAAGAGATTAAGTGCTGGCGAACATGTGAAGAAAAGAGAACTCTTGTGCCCTCTTAGTAGGAATGCAAATTGGTACAGCCAGTGTGGAAAATAGGATGGAGGTTCCTCAAAAAATTAAAACTACAACTACTATATGATCCACCCATTCCATTTCTGTGTATACATACAAAGGAAATGTAAAATCACTATCTCAAAGAGATATCTGCAACCACATGCTCACTGCAGAATTACATACACTAGCCAAGACATGGAAATAACCTGTCTGTTGATGGGTAAAAGAAATTATATATGAATACCATATACATATGTGTGTGTGTCTGTAATGTGTATACGTGTGTGTGTGTGTTTATATATATGTAAAATGGAATCTAATTTGTCTATGAAAAAACAGGAAACCCTGCCATTTGTGACCATGTGGATGAAACTTGAGAGCATTATGCCAAGTAAAATGTCAGACAAAGAAAGACAAGTAGTATATGATCTGTGTCTCTCTTTTTTTTTTTTTTGCTTTTGCTTTTTAGGGTCGCACTCATGGCATATGTAATTTTGCAGGCTAGGGGTCTAATCGGAGGTGCAGCCATAGCAGCTCATACATAGCTGCAGCCACCACAGCCATAGCAATGCTGGATCTGAGCCATATCTACCACCTACACCACAGCTCATGGAAACACCAGATCCTTTAACCCACTGAGCAAGGCCAGGGATGGAACCCACATCCTCATGGATACTAGTCTGGGTTATTACCACTGAGACATGACAGGAACTCCCTCATTTACATCTGGAATCTAAAATATTCAAACTTATAGAAGCAGGGAGTAGACTGGTGATGGCTAGGGGAGGGGGCTTGGAGGAAATGGGTGAAGGTGGTGAAAGTATACAAACTTGTAGCTAAAAGATGAATAAAATCTGGGAATGTAATATACAGAATGAGAACTGTAGGTAATACTGTATTGTACTCTTGAAAGTTGCTAAAAGAATAGATCCTATATGTTCCCATCACAAAAAAAAATATGTTTAAGAAAAAATGGATGTGTTAACTAACCATGTTGTGGTAACTATTTTGCAATATATGTAGATCTTCTTTCCTTTTTTTTCATCTTTTTGTCTTTTTAAGGCCACACGCATGGCATATGGAGGTTCCCAGGCTAGGGGTCCAATAGGAGCTGTAGCTGACGGCCTAAGCCAGAGCCACAGCAATGCGGGATCTGAGGGACATCTGTGACCTACACCACAGCTCACGGCAACGCTGGATCCTTAACCCACTAAGTGAGGCCAGGGATTGAACCTGTATCCTCATGGATGCTAGTTAGGTTCATTAATCACTGAGCCACAATGCGAACTCCTATATTTTTCAAATGAAAGAAAAAAAAAGTCAGGAGGCATAACTCTCCCAGACTTCAGACAATATTTCAAGGCTACAGTAATCAAGACACTGGTACAAAAACAGACATATAGACCAATGGGACAGAATAGAGAACCCAGAAATAAACCCAAACACCTACAGTCAATTAATCTTTGGCAAAGGAGGCAAGAATATAAAGTGGGAAATAGTCTCTTCAGCATATGGTGCTGGGAAAACTGGACAGCTGCATGTAAGTCAATGAAACTAGAACGTACCCTCACACCATGCACAAAAATAAACTCAAAATGGCTGAAAGACTTAAACATAAGACTAAACACCAAAAACTCCTAGAAGAGAACATAGGCAAAACATTCTCTGACATCAACCATAAAATGTTTTGTTTAGTCAGTTGCCCAAGGCAACAGAAATAAAAACAAAAATAAATCAGTGGAACCTAATCAAACTTACAACTTTTGCACAGCAAAGGAAATAATAAAAACAAAACAAAACAAAACAAAACAAAACCTATGGTATGGGAGAAATAGTTCCAAATGATGCAACTGACAAAGGCTTAATCTCTGAAATATACAAACAACTCATGCAACTCAACAGCAAAAAAAACAAACAATCCAGTTGAAAAATGGGCAGAAGATCTGAAGACATTTCTCCAAAGAAGATATATGGATGGCCAATAAGCACATGAAAAAAGGCTCAACATCACTGATTATTAGAGAAATGCAAATCAAAACTACAGTGTGGTACCACCTCATACCAGTCAGAATGGCCATCATTAACAAGTCAACAAATAAATGCCGGAGTGGGTGTGGAGAAAAGGGCAACCTTCTACAGCGTTGGTGGGAATGAAAATTGCTATAACCACTATGGAAAACAATTATGGAGGTACCTCAGAAGATTAAATACAGAACTACCATGTGACCCAGCAATTCCACTCCTGGGTGTATATCCAGATAAACTTTCACTGAAAAATATACATGCACCCATATGTTCATTGCAGCACTATTCACAATAGGCAAGACATGGAAACAACCTAAATGTCCATTGGTAGACGAATGGATTAAGGAAAACTACTCAGCCATAAAAAGAACAAAATAATACCATTTGCAGCAACATAAATGAAACTAGAGACTCTCATACTAAGTGAAGTAAGTCAGAAAGAGAAAGACAAATACCATATGATATCACTTACATCTGGAATCTAATATATGGCACAAATAAACCTATCTAGAGAAAAGAAAGAAACTCATGAACTTTGAGAACAGACTTGTGGTTGCCAAGGGGGAGGGGGAGGGAGTGGAATGGACTGGGAGTTTGGGGTTAGTAGATGCAAATTATTGCATTTGGAGTGGATAAGCAATGTGCTCCTACTGTATATATAGTACAGGGAACTATATCCAATCACTTATGATAGAACATGATGGAGGATAATGTGAGTAGAAGAATATATATATATATATATATATATATATATATATGTATGTATGTATGACTGGGTCACCTTGCTGTACAGCAGAAATTGACAGAATATTGTAAAACAACTATAATAGAAAAAATATTTAAAATTTATATATATACATTATATATGTGTGTCTATATGTAATGTATATATGTATACATGTATATACGTATATATATATATAAAATATGTAACATCAAATCTTACTTGTCTATGAAAAAAGGAAATTATGCCATTTGTGACTATGAGGATGAAATTGAGAGCATTATTCTAAGTGAAATAAATCAAAGAAAGACAAATAGTATATGATCTCATTTATATTTGGAATCTGAAAAATCCAAACTCATAGAAACAGAGTATATTGGTGATTTCTGGGGGAGGGGGTGTGGGGGAAATAGGTGAAGGTGGTCAAAGTGTACAAACTTCTAGTTAAAGATGAATACATTCTAGTAATCTAATGTACAATATGATAAATGTTAATATTGAAAGATGCTAAGAGAGTAATCTTAAACATTCTCATTGCAAAAAATAAGTTAAAGAAAAAATGGATGTGTTAACAACTTATTGTGGTAATATAACTGTAATATGTAATATATATAATATTAATATATATTATATGTAATATATATAATATTAATATATATTATATGTAATATATATAATATTAATATATATTAATATATTGCAATATACATATATCAAATCATCACACCTTAAACTTACACAATGTTATGTCAATCATGTCTCAAAGCTGGGGGAAAAGAGAAGAAAGAAAAAGGAGAAAACTTTCTAAAAGACCAGTAAAATATATGTTTATAGTAAGGTTGATTATATCTTTTCAGAGAAAGCAGAACAAATACCTCGATGTAGATCTGTATATCATCTATATCTAAATCCATGCCTGTCTATATCTATATCTACATCTATAGCAATATTAGCTATATTCATAGATTTTATGTCTTCTATAGTAAGATTTCTCAGCCTTGGCACTGTTGAGATTTGGAGGCTGACAGTTGTTAATGAGAGGCTGTACTGTACTGTGCATTGTAAAATATTTAGCAGCATGGTCTTTACCTTCTAGATGTCAGTGGCAGCCCTTTACTTCAAAAGGAGACAATGGTTTCTCCAGACATTATCGTGTCCCCTGGGAAGAAATATAACTCCCAATGAGAACCGTTATGTCATCTATAGTTAAGGATGTATAATCTGTATTCTTACCTTTCCCTATCCCAATGAAAAGACCCAGAGATAAGAAACCAAAGTCTACATACAGTATCTGATGGTTGACTTAGCCTATCTACCACTAGGATTTCTCGGTAAAATGGAGACAAATTTCTGTCTTATATTCTGTGGTCTGTTTAGTGCTAAAAGGAGAGAGGTGATGTGAAAATCTTTGAAAAATCCATTATGTGCTAACCAGACAAAAACAAAATAATATCAGAAATAATAATAAAATAATAATTTAACCTATAATTATTCTATTAACATAAGAATAATATTGTATGTACATATAAATTGTTTATTAAAAAATGAATTAAAGCTAGGTGATTTGATATGGAATCAAAATGGGCTACTTGGTGACATATATAACTGTGAGCAAATCACTTATTTCATGTTTTCAAGTTTCAGTTCTTAATTTTTAACACTGGGACAATCACTCAAATCTGGCAGAATTGTTGGGAGAGAGAATTCTATTACTATACACCAAAAAGAGTATGGGCCTATAGCTGGTACAAGCAGAAATATTTATGAAGTACTAATCGATATCTCTTTCTTGTAATAGCATTTCTCTTTGAAACCTAACTTTTTCTTCAATCATTTTGGTTACATTTCTTGGTGGTTTCTCTATTCCATTTTCCTTAATCCCTAGCAACCTAATAGGTTACTCATTTTATCTTACATGGCACTAAGTTTCTATTTTCTGGCAATACCTTCAACTGTTTTGTCATCCAGAATGATCCATACCTCCTACTTATACATTCCAGAGAGGATTCCCAATGACATCACACTTAGAAGTAACATAAGCTCTAGTAATAAATAAAATAATACTCAACCCAAATACCTTTCTGTAAATAGCTAGCTGGTACCATGTATTCCAATATTAAGACTCAAAACCATATGTTTCCTTTTTTGAAGAATAAATCCCTGCAGTGGCTACTAACAGTTAAATCTGTTTCTATGTTTATGCTATAAATTTTTTATTTTAAAAGTCAATGTCTCAGCTGTGAAAATTCTCTTTGTGGTTAAACTTGGCAGAAAGGTTACCACTCCAGAGTGATATTTTCCTCTCCTCAAGTTTGGAGGGAAAGCCATTAGTTTATTTTTAAGATCTTAGCAGGAAGACAAGGGGAGGAAGTATCAACAGAGATGTTTCAGATGCTTTTTATTGCTAGAAAATTGAATAACCAGTAGGCTTTATTTTAAGCAACATGGTGACATGGTAACAAGAAAACTTGCTTTTGACTTACATGGGTTCCCTGCTACATATGATACCACTGACCAGTCTAGTCGATTTTAATTTTCTCTTTTAACATTTAAAGGGGATCTGGCCCATGTACAGTTCCTTATTTTCTTCAGAAATTTCATAAGGATTTTTAGTACGGAAAGTTATTGAGCATGCAAGGTTCTGCGGATGAAAAGCTCCCTAAGCATGCATTGACAAGGAGGACCAGGGTTGTTACAGTTTGTTGTATCAATGATTTGCAAATAATGGGTCTCAGGGAGATTTTTAAATTGCAGCTTTCACTCCAGGCCATGGTGCTTTTTAGGATGAGCTGAGTTGCTATGAGGCTTGGCACTCTTCAATGCACCTTAGGCAGGGGCTCTAATACTTCCATTGAGATCATAACAGCTGGCCATTACAATCAATCTCAATGACATATTTTTCTTGCATTTTTTCTTTTATTAAAAAAAAAGGCATACTCTAAAGACAATATTAAAGTTGTAATTTAAACCAACTACAGTGAAGAGCTTTCACTGAATGTCTTGAACACCATGAATCAAGTCTTTACAGAACCATGTTAAGGCATGTATTGATTACAATAGACACTGTAGTACTTCATTCTAAAGGGAGTGAATTTGAAGCAGTTAAAATCCACAACAAAAAGACATGACTTGTACATGGAGTTAGGAAACGTGGGACAATTTAAATATGCACTATAGATCACAGTACTTCAAGAATTTATATTAATATTAATACTTCCCCAAATATTTGGTAGGTTCTAACTTCAAATACTTCAAAATTTTACTTGTATTTTTAACACAATCTGAGTTTTAACTAGTAAAACTGTCTAACTTAAGATGCCTGAAGTTATCTAGTATTCCAGAATTAAGAAAATCAGGAGAATTTTTCAGATGACTTAAATACTTTAGTATTTGACAACCTGAAGAAGATTCTGATGAGAGGGTGATATGCAGGAAAAATCCATGGATATAACAATGACTAATCAATGTAAAATAAAACTTCAGGAAACACTTCTTTTCAAAGGATTTTTTTTTTTTTTTTTTTGCCATACACATGGCACGTGGAAGTTCCTGGGCCCGGGATCAAACTTACACTACTACAGCAGTGACAATACCAGATCAATAACTGCTAGGCTACCAGGGAATTCCTAAAAGGAGGTCCTTAAACTAAGTGTAATTTCACTTGCTAGAATATTAAATAATTTATGGTTATCTATAAATATTACTTTGAACATGAAAATCCATATAATATATATTTACGATTTTTCATTCCTACATCTTCTATGTTAATTATCATTGACTTAGCATCTATCATAAAGCCTGGCACAGTAGATGACAAACGTTTGCTGAATTTTAGGTTATTGTTCAATGACTATTGTGCTTGTGCCAAAATTTCTGTCAACATTTCCAAACAGCACAGGTTAAAATTGAAAAGGGAATCTGAGAATTATTTAGAAGTTAGCAAAAGCCAGTGTGAATCACACATTGACCACTATGTGAAATCACCGATACACCCTTCTTTTTTTTTTAATTTGTAAGGTTTCCATTCTTTTTATTTTTAAAAGTCTTATTGAAGTAGAATTAATTTACAGTGTTGTGATAATTTCTTCTGTAAGACAAAGTGATTCAGTTATACATGTACACACATCCATTCTTTTTCATTATCTTTTCACACATAGATTATCACAGAAATTGGGTAGAGTTCCCTGTGATATACTGCAGGTCCCTGTTGACCAGTCATTTCATATACCACAGTGTGCATATGTCAATTCCAAATCCCCAGTCCATCTCTCCTTCTATCATCTGTCCCCTTTGGTAACCATACATTTGTTATTAAAGTCAATGAGTCTCTTTTTCTTCTGCAAATAAGTTCCTTTGTTTTCTTTTTTTGGGGGATTGCACATATAAATGATATCATATGATCTTTTCCTTTCACTGACTTCACTTAGTATAATAGCCTCTGGGCCCATCCGTATTTCTGCAAATTACATTATTTCATTACTTTTTACAGCTAAGAAATATTCCATTGTATATATGTCCCACATCTTTATCCATGTCTCTCTTGATAGTCATTTAGCTTGTTTCCATGTCTTGGCTATTATAAATAGTGCTGCAATGAACACTGGGGTGCATATATTTTTAAATTACGATTTTCTCCTGATAGATACCCAGGAGGGGGATTTGCTGGATTATACGGTAATCCATTTTTTCCTTTTTTTTTGTGAGGAATCTCCATACTGTTTCCCATAGTGGTTGTACCAATTTACATTACCAGCAACAGCATAGAAGAGTTGCCTTTTCTAGACACCCTCTTTGGCATTTATTGTTTGTAGATTTTTTTTTTTTTGTAATGGCCATTCTGGCTACTGTAAGGTGGTAACTCACAGTAGTTTGGTTTTGCATTCTCTAACAATTAGTGTGTTGAGCATATTTTAATTTTTTTTTCTCTTCTCTATGACTTGGAAGATCTCCTGGAAAAGCATGGGTGGTTATGGCTTGCTGTGGGGACAGGACATTGACAGCAAGGGTCTTGGGAATATTCACCAGTGTGAGTTCTTCTGGAAGCTTCCATTTTGGAAAAATCTGGAGATACCCATCAGGGTTGAAATGCCCCAGGCCAAACAACAAACAAGATGGGAACACAGTGCCACCCATCAGCAAACAGGCTGTATTAAGTCATCCTAGGCACACAATTGCCTCTAATAACACCCCAATCACTTGAGGGATGACTCAGCTCCACCTCCAGTGGGCAAGCACCAGTCCCTCCCATCAAGAAGTCTGACACAAGCCCCTGTATCAACTTCACCCACAAAGGGGAAGACACCAGAAGCAAGAGAGGCTATAACCATTTAGCCTGAAAAGAGGAGACCACACAAAAAATCTATACAAGATGAAATGGCAGAGAATTATGACCCAGATAGAGGAATAAGAAAAAACCTCAGAAAGACAACGAAGTGAACTGGAGATAAGTAACCTACATGAAAAAGACTTCAGAGAGTAATGATAGTGAAGGTGAGCCAAGCTCTCAGGAAAAAAAAAAAAAAAACTGCAAGGAAAGATTGATAAATTACAAGAAATGTTGAACAAAGCAATAGAAAATAAAAAATCACTAGAAGGAAACGAGAGCAGAATAGAGGAGGCAGAAGAATGAATAAGTGTGATGGAAGACTGACTGGTAGAAATCCCTGATGTGGAACAGAATAAAGAAAAAAGAATGATGAGAGACAAGGACAGTTTTTCTATGAGAACTCTGGGACAATTTTAAATGCACCAACATTTGCATTATAGGGGTGCCAGAAGGAGAAGAGAGAGTGAAAGGGCCAGATAAAATATTTGAAGAGGAAATAGATGAAAGTTTCCCTAACATGGGAAAGGAATAACTCACTCAAATCTGGGAAGCACAATGAGTACTATATAGAATAAATCCAAGGAGGAACACCCCAAGATTAAACTGACTAAAATTAAAGGCAAAGAGAAAATATTGAAAGTGGTTAAGAAAAAGCAACAAGTAACATACATGGGAGGAGTTCCCATTATGGCACAGTGGAAATGAATCTGACTAGGAACCATGAGGTTGTGGGTTCAATCCCTGACCTTGCTCAGCAGGTTAAGGATCTGGCATTGCCATGAGCTGTGGTGTAGCTTGCAGACGTGGCTCAGACTCCATGTTGCTGTGGCTCTGGTGTAGGCCAGCAGCAACAGCTCTGATTAGACCCCAGCCTGGGAACCTCCATACGCCACAAGTATGGCCCTAAAAGATCAAAAAAAAAAAAGACAAAAAAATAAAAGAGCATACAGGAGAACCCCAATAAGACTATCAGCTGATTTTTCAGCAGAAATTCTGAGGGTTAGAAGGGAGTGGCATGAAATACTTAAAGTGATTAAAGCAAAAAACATGCAACCTAGAATATTCTATCCATACAGTTCCCATCATGGTGCAGTGGAAATGAATCTGACTAGGAACCATGAGCTCGATCCCTGGTCTGGCTCAGTGGGTTAAGGATCTGGCACTGCAGTGAGTTGTGGTATAGGTGGCAGACATGGCTTGGATCTGATGTTGCTGTGGCTGTGGCATAGGCTGGCAGCTGTAGCTCCAATTCAAACCCTAGCCTGAGAAACTCCATATGCTATGGCCCTAAAAGGCAAAAACAAAAATAAACAAGAATCTTCTACCCAGCAAGACTCCCATTCAAATTTGAAGGAGAAATCAAAAACTTTATGGATAAGTAGAAGCTAAGAGAATTCAGCACCAGTAAACAAGCTTTATAACAAATACTAAAGGAACCTCTCTAGGTGGAAATGAAAAGTCCACAACTAAAAACAAGAAAACTACAAATGATAAGGCTCACTGGTAAAACCAACATACTCTTGAGAAATTGTAAGTGATGGAAGTTAAGAGTAAATAGATAATCATGAAAGCATGAGCTATTGAAACAGGATTTTTAACTTACTATCTGGTTAAACCAAGAAAGTACTTCCTTTCCCAGAAAATAGCTAGAGATTCCACAAAATGGAAAAAAAAATATTCATAGACGTAATAATAATTTTCAGTAGCTGAAACATATTGATGGTAAGTTTATTTAAATCATAGAAGGGGGAAAAAAGACAGCATGAAGTAATTAACAGATGTGTTATGATTTTACTTGCCATTTTTTATTGCCAGAACATTTCTTTGGTTTTTTAAACCTTTCACAGGAAGTATTTGCGTATATTTTCCATTATAAACTGGATGTGGACAAAGATATCAGTAATGTGGTAAAGGGTACAAGTACAATTGAATAATGTAAATAGGAAATCCTGGCTGGTGGCAAAGTTTGAGATAACAGTGATCACGATGAAGACAGAGAAAAAGAGGTCCATTCATGATTTGATGAGAGGTGGAGTCACCAATACATTGTAGGACGGGACAGACTTGTAAATATGATAAAAAGAAAAAAAAAAAAGACAACCAAGGATGGGATATGTTCTAAGAAATGGAAATTGAGACTTTGGACAAGAAGGTGAAAGGATGGAATAATTTATTCCATGCATTTCATTCAATACATTTGACACATAAAAATTATAATAGAATTACTCTCTTCAATCAATGCTTCAGAATATCTCAGCAGCAAAAAATATGAAACAATCTCATCTTTCAAAGCCATCTGGCCTTGAGCTTAGTTTTAGGTTGAAGTTCCACTTCCATATGTTGAGCAGAATGAAAGAAGAACGCTCTTGTTATAACTGCAGCCCATCTCCAAATTCTGAAAAGTCTAAGCAGACATATTAGTCTTGAATTTTCTTTTCTTTTTCTCATTTTTTTTATTTTCAAAAATGTTGTATATCTTTATGTCTCATCCTGAAATAATTCTCTTAGAGTCAGAAACAGGTGAAAAGCTTTTTGTGGGATGATCCTTGCACTCAGCTGCTTTAGATTAACCATGAATAACGTGCCTTTCAATGCAATTAGAACTAACAAGGTGCACCTGGAGATGATGGGCCCACCTTGTAACCATATTATCCAATCTCTGCTAGTAGGCATTTCAAACAATTGATTTGACCTTTAATTTTTGATGGCCGACTGGAACAAAAGATTTCCAGGCCCAGCCTCCTACTTTCCTGAATATGGTGCTATGACAAATATTTTAAAACTAATGAATAATTTAAATATAAAAGAAGTCTTCCTAAAAAATGACAAATGGGGGATTGATGTTAACAAGCACTTTACTATTAGAATTAAACTGTAGAGTGAGAAGAATTTTCCCCTTTGATTTTCAGAATTTTTTCTCATACCTCAAATTATTTTGGAGTTAAGGGCTAAATTTCACAGAAATAAAATTTGGTCTGCTGCAGTACTATAGACATTGAAAAGAAAATAAAACAGGAACACTGACACATTCTCAAGGAGACAGATTTTCTAAAAGCAAATGAACCAGTTGCACTTGCCTATTTAGGATGAAGGCATTTTTAAAGAATGTGGTTTGGTCTCTTTAAGATCTCTGTAAATAAATAAAGGGGTCTAATTATTCCAGGCTGTCCTCTTTAAATCAACATGACCATGAAGTGTACAATATGCAGTTCAATGTGGGTGTCAAAGTCAACATCACTAGGTGATTACCCCATTTTTAGTGTTTCCTACCCAGAAGAATTTTAAGGAGAGTGCTTATTTTTCTAGAGTGCTTAAATATGACTTAGTTCAGAGAAGCCTGAACTAAGTGTTGGCAAGCTAATGTTTTGACAAGAAATAAATCAGTACATGTGGACACGGGTGATGCATGAATCTCCGCAATAAAACATTTCGTCAAAATATGTCTTTCAAACCTATGTGTCTGTCATAATTCCTGGGCCAAATGTTTAATGAACAGTTCATCTAAACACTACTATCAAGAGAGAATGTTATTGGCTGTCAGCCTCCCACATGCAAGTGATTAATAAAGTGACAAATTCAAGATCAAAGCTCCCAAGGTTTAGGACAGATTTAGTAGTGAGTGTTTAACACATACGTCTTTGAACATGGATTGTGCCCCAGATCTCATCAGGTGAACATCCACTATTTAATACCCAACATTTAATATTCTCCCTCTGTTCTTTCAGCACACTGCCTAAAATATTTGAGGATAACATTTGGAAATTAGAAGATGGTACCTCATCATGTCATCTGAACTAAAATAGGAGATAACTCAGATGTGCATTAACAAGGAATTAATAGCTAATTGTTGATTCTGAATCGAAATTAATTGTAATGTATTAACAGAAAATAGATACAATATATTTATTGCACTCAACACTTTTTAAGTAAATAAAAACATTTTATTCTTTGAAATTTCATGAAAAGTAGAATCTCAGAGCTTGTCAAGGAAATGTTAATGTTCCCTTCATGAGAATAAATGACAGGGATTTCCCGCTGTGGCACAATGGGATCAGGAGTGTCTCTGCAGCAACAGGAAGTAGGTTCAATCTCCAGCCAGGCACAGTGGGTTATAGTGTTGCCAGTATTGCCATAGTTGTGGCCTCGGTCAAGGTTGCCACTAGATCCGATTCCTAGTCTGGGAAATCCATATGCCATGGGGCAGGCAAAAATGAAAAAAAAGATGAAACAAAACAAAACGAATAAATGACAATATTTTTTCCAAATGTTCAAGTGACAACTTTCAAATTTTGAATATTGTTACTTAAAGTTATAAAGTAGTCAATAACTTTAATAAACAATTTGAAAATGTGGCTTTGAATTAAAGGCCCTTTTCTAAGTATCTTAATATTGTTGATGCAAATTATGACAATTACCCTAGAAATTAATAATCTAAATCCATTTATTTATTAAAGATATGTGTATTACTATGATAAAAGTCTATCAACTTTATGACTAATATATGTAGCATGCCAATTACATTTTCTTTCTTATTTCAAAAAGGTAGAAGTTTTGTAATGTTTAAATCTACAATCTACTTGACATTAAGAATATATAGGGAGTTCCCTTCGTGGCTCAGTGGTTAACGAATCCGACTAAGAACCATGAGGTTGCGGGTTCGATCCCTGGCCTTTCCCAGTGGGTTAAGGATCCGGCGTTGCTGTGAGCTGTGGTGTAGGTTGCACACGTGGCTCAGATCCCGCGTTGCTGCAGCTGTGGTGAAGGCCAATGGCTGCAGCTCCTGTTAGACCCCTAGCCTGGGAACCTCCATATGCTGCAGGTGCGGCTCTAGATAAAGGCAAAAAGACAAAAAAAAAAAAAAAGAATATATAAAAAGTTGCCTTATGTGAAATAAAAGTGTTTTGTTTCTGGCCACTGTATATGTAGATTATGTAAAATGATATCTCAAGAAAAGTATAGAAATGTATATGTTTAATATACTATTTTCTATTTATGGATACATTGAGTTTGGGCTGAAATGGCTTAACTGTATCAATCTATTTTGCAGATAAATAAATTAGTGACACTAAACTACATTTGTAATTATAACAGGTATTGTGACAAATATCACCTATTTCACAATGTATATTAAATAAATGTAATAGAAAATAATAGATTTAATTAACCTAATAACATCATTTACATTATTTTTGTTCCAATTCAAATAAATTCAAATTAATGACATCCTTTTTAAATTTATTCATTCTGCAGGAAGGATGTTTTATGTGGCATATACTGATTTGGAAAAGGTAATGTAACATCAACTTCAAACCAAGAAACTAATGAATTCTAATGGATGAGGGGGAAAAAAGGTCTAAATTTCCAAAATGCTTTTGTTGTGGAAAATCTCTCCTTACTTGTACCTCTCATCAGGCATAAGGAATTTGTGAGGTCTGGTTATCACTAATTTGGGAAAGACAGTCAACAGCCAATGGGCCAGCCATGACAATAAGCACTGGCCCCATGTGCCGAAGGTCCAAAAGAAATCAGGCATTAGGCCTAATAAGAATTAGGTAATGTACCTAATAAAAGTCAGGCAACAGGCCTAATGAATCTTAGGCAATGAGACTCATGAAAACCAGGCAGTGGGCCTAATGAGACAGAGGCAACAGGCCTAATGGAAATCAGGCAACAAGCCTAATGAGAAATGTGCTAGACTTCATTTTGGTTTGTCTCTCCATGGAAAGTTAGACCATGGTCTCTTAACTGGACCCACTCAGAATCACACTTGGAGCATATTTGTCTAACAAAGTGCAAAGCCATAGAAAGAGGAAGTCCTAATAGTACATACGATAGAGACAATGCACAATATAGCTACCTTATAGAATTGTTCAAGCACCATGAATGTGAAGACCGTCAAGGTTAGAAGGCTAGCATTCAGTATCACAGTGGTAGTTTTTAATAAAATAGTGTCACAACTCTAATTTGAGATTTATGCTGTTTATGTCTTATCAGGCCCTAGTCATCCTTTTTATAGCCATTTATCTATTCATTTATAGGAATTCATTAGACTACTTAATAAGCATTTATGAGAATCTACATGACTGGTATAGACTTGGCCATAAAAAGAACAGGCTCCAAACTTTAAAAAAAAATTTTATTATAGTTGACTTGCAATGCTCTCTCAATTTCTGCTATATAGCAAAGTGAGCCACTTATATACCTACATACATTCTTTTCCTCATATTAACCTCCATCATGTTTCATTACAAGTGATTGAATATAGTTCCCTATACAATAGTTTGCATCTGCTAACCCCAAACTCACAGTACACCCCACTGCCTCCCCCTCTGCCTTGACAACAAGTCTGTTCACCATGTCCATGAGTTTGTTTATTTTCTGTGGATAGGTTCATTGGTACCATATATTAGATTCCAGATATGTGATATCATATATTTGTCTATTTCTGACTTACTTCACTTAGTGTGAGAATCTCTGGTTCCATCTATGTTGCTGCAAATGGCATTATTTTTTACATTTTTTGTGGCTGAGTAGTATTCCATTGTGTATATGTACCACATCTTCTTAATCCATTTTTTCTATCAAAGGACATTTAGGTTGTTTCCATGTCTTGCCTATTTTGAATAGTGCTTCAGTGAACACAGAGGTGCAGGTATCTTTTTCAGTGAAAGTTATATGCCAGAAGTGGAACTGCTGGGTCATATGGTAGTTCTATATATAGTTTTCTGAGGTACCTCCATAACTGTTTTTCATAGTGGTTGGACCAATTTATATCCCCACCAACTGCATAGGAGGGTTCCCTTTTCTCCACACCCTCCCCAGAATTTTTTATTTGTAGACTTCCTAATGATAGCTATTCTGACTGGTATGAGGTGGTACCTAATTGCAGTTTGATGTGCATTTCTCTAATAATTAGTGATGTTGAGCATTTTTTCTTGTGCCCACTGGCCATCCCTTTGTATTCTTTGGAGAAATGAATATTTAGGTCTTCTGCCCATTGAGTTTTGTATTTTTTTGCTGTTGACTTATATGAGTTGTTTTTATATTTTGGGAGATTAAGTACTTGACATATTGCATTATTTGCAACTATTTTCTACCATTCCATAGCTTGTCCTTTTTTTTAATTTCTTCTGCTGTGCAAAACTTGTAAGTTTGGTTAGGTCCAATTGGTTTATTTTTGTTTTTATTTCTATTGCCTTCGGCAAATGACAAAAGAAAATGTTTGTACAGTTGATGTCAGAGAATGTTTTGCCTATGTTCTCTTCTGGAAGTTTTATGGTGTCTAGTCTTATGTTTAAGTCTTTGGGCCATTTTGAGCTTATTTTTGTGCATGGTGTGAGGGTGTGTTCCAGTTTCATCAATTTACATGCGGCTGTCCAGTGTTCCCAGCACCACTTCCTGAAAAGACTGGCTTTTTCCCATATATTCGTGCTTCCTTTGTCAAAGATTAACTGGCCATAGTTGTTTGGGTTTATTTCTGGGTTCTCTAGTCCCTTCCACTGGTTTGTATGCTTGTTTTTGTACTAGTACCACACTGTCTTGATTATTGCAGCTTTGTAATATTGTCTGAAGTCTAGGAGAGTTATGCCTCCTGTATCCCCTCCCAGATTGCTTTGGCATTTCTGAGTCTATTCTGGTTCCACATAAATTTTTGGATTGTTTGTCTAGTTCTGTGAAAAATGTCATGGGTAATTTGGTAGCAATCTAAATCTGTAGATTGCTTTGGGTAGTACGGCCTTGTTAACAGTATTAATTCTTTCCATTTCTTTGAATCCTGTCTAATTTCTTTGATTGATGTTTTAGAGTTCCAGCATATAAGTCTCTCTCCTCCTTGGTCAATTTTATTCCTAGGTATTTAATTGTTTTGGGGGGTGTGATTTTAAAGGTAATGCATTTTGTATTCCTTTTCTAATATTTCATTGTTAGTATACAGTAATGCAACTGATTTCTGAATGTTAATCTTGTATCCTGCTACTTTGTTGAATTCGCTGATCAGCCGAGTAGTTTTGTGTGAAGTCCTTAGGGTTTTCTAAATATTGTATCATGTCATCTGCATAGTGACAATTTTACCTCTTCTCTTCCAATGTGGATACCTTTTATTTCTTTTGTTTGTATGATTGCAGTGACTAGGACTTCCAATACTACGTTGAATAAAAGTAGTGAGAGTGGGCATTCTTGTCTTGTTCCAGATTTTAGTGGGAAGGATTTCTGCTTTTCTCCATTGAGTATTATATTTGCTGTGGGTTTGTCATAAATGGTTTTTGTTATGTTAAGGTATGTTCCCCCTATACCCACTTTGGTAAGAGTTTTTATCATGAATGGATGTTGGATTTTGCCAAATGCTTTTATTGCATCTATTGAGATGATCATGTAGTTTTTGACTTTTGTTAATGTGGTGTATGATGTTGATTGATTTGCATATATTAAACCATGCTTGTGAACTTGGGATTGATCCCACTTGGTTGTGGTGTATGACCTTTTTTATGTGTTGTTTGATTTGGTTGGCTAAAATTTTTTCAAGAATTTTTGTGTCTCTACTCATCAATGATATCGGCCTATAACTTTATTTTTTGGTAGTGTCTTGGTCTGGTTTTGGTATTAGGGTAATGGTAGCTTCATAAAAGGTCTTTGGGAGTGTTCCTTCTTTTCAAACTTTTGGAAAAGTTTAAAAGATTGTGTATAAATTCTTCTTTGTATGTTTTGTAGAATTTGCCTGTGAAGCTATCCGGTCCCAGTTTTTTTTTTTTTTTTTTTAATAGAGGCTGTTTTTATTACATATGCAATTTCATTTCTAGTGATTGGCCTTTTCAGTTGATCTATTTTTTGATTCAGTTTTGGTAGGGTGTATGTCTCTAGAAAGTTGTTCAGTTCTTCTAGGTTGTCAAATTTGTTGGCATACAATTATTCATAGCATTCTCTCTCTCTCTCTTTTTTTTTTTTATATTTCTGCAGTATCCATTGAGATTTCTCCTTTTACATTTATTTTGTGTATTTGGGTTCTTCCCTCTTCTTGGTGAATCTGGCCAGAGGTTTGTCAGTTTTGTTTACCATTTCAAAAAACCAGCTCTTGGTTTTATTGACTTTTTTCTATTGTTATTTGAGTCTATTTTATTGACTTCTCTGATCTCTATGATTTCCTTCCTTCTGCTGACTTTAAGTTTTTGGTTCTTTTTCTAATTCTTTTAGGTGATAAGCTGAGTTGTTGATTTGAGATTTTTCCTTCTTTTATGAGGAAGGCCTATATTGCTATGAATTTCTATCTGAGAACTGCTTTTGCTGATTCCCATAGATTTTGTATGGTTGTGTTTTGATTGTCATGTCTCGAGGTAGTTTTTTTTTAATTTCCCCATTTACCCATTGGTTTTTTAGTAGCATGTTGTTTAGTCTCCATGTGGTGGTCAGTTTTTTCTCATTTCTTTTCCTGTGGTTGCTTTCCAGTTTCATGCCATTGTGCTCAGAGAAGATGCTTGAAACAATTTCCATACTCTTAAATATGTTGAGGTCATTTTGGTGTCCCATTATGTGGTCAATCCTTGAGAATGTTCCATGTGCACCTGAAAATAATGTAAATTCTGACTTTTTTTTTTTTTTTGGCTGTGATGATCTGAAAATACCGATTAAGTCTAATTGTTCTGGGAGTTCTCATTGTGGCTCAGTGGAAATGAACCTAACTATTAGCCATGAGAATGTGCGTTCAATCCCTGGGCCCACGCATTAGGTTAAAGGATCCAAAGTTGCTATGAGCTGTGGTATATGTTACAGATGCAGCTTAAATCTCGCGTTGCTTTGGCTGTGGCATAGGCCAGCAGATGTAGCTCTTATTTGACCCCTAGCCCGGGAACTTCCATATGCTGCAGCAGAGGCCCTACAAAGCAAAAAAAAAAAAAAAAGTACTTGTTCTATTGTGTCATTTAGGGTCTCTGTTACCTTACTGATTTTCTGTATAGAGGATCTGTCCATTGATTGAATGGAGTGTTAAAATCTCCTACTATTATTGTATTCCCATCAATTTCTCCTTTTATGTCTGTTAATATTTGTTGTATGTTTTAGGGGCTCCTATATTGGGGCATATTAGGAGTATATATATTGTTGTGTAAAAAATCCTCTTCTTGAATAGATCCTTTCATTGTGAAATAATGTCCTTTTTGTCTTTCTTTATGGCTTTCGTTTTAAAGTTTATTTTATCTGATTGTATTGCAACTCCCACTTTCTTGTTTCAGTGTGTGCCCAGCCACTATCCAAGTGTCTCAGGCTGCGGTGTCCAAGGGTGCTACAGCAAACAGTTGTGCTGCTCTCTGCTTTGCCTTCCTCAGTCCAGCTGTTGTACTTTTCTTTGAGGCTTTGAGGTTCCCTGTCTCTCTTCAGCTGATCTCACTGTCAATTAGTTGCCCTCTCATAGTGCATATTCCTTTCCTCTTTCACAGGTCCCTCTCAGGAGTGCTGGTCCCATCTGACTCCTTTTATTTTTCCCCCTCTCTCTTTTTTTTCCTTTTGTTATACCCACTTATTTGGAAGGTTTCTTTCCTCTTTTGGAGGTTTAAGTCTTCTGCCAACATTCAGTAGGTGTTCTGTGTGAATCATTCTACATACCGATTTCATTTTTGATATGTTTGTGGAAGAAGATGAGCACCATGTATTACTCCTATAGCTGCTGGCCTATGCTATAGCTATAGCTGCTGGCCTATGCCACAGTCACAGCAACACAGGATCTGAGTTGCATCTGGGATCTATACCACAGCTCTTGGCAATGTTGGATCCTTAACCCACTGAGTGAGGCCAGGGATCGAACCCACAATCTCATGGTTCCTAGTCAGATTCATCAACCACTGAGCCATGACAGGAACTCTTAAGTTTTTATCTTTTAACAAGGGTATTGCTCCTGTAGATCTTTTATTCTCAGTGGTGGAGAGAGATGATTCAGAAGCCTCTAACTAAGAGTTACATTTTACTTAATTGGTGGTTACCCTTCGCATTAGAAGTAGAAATAGAATCTAATTCTCAAAGGTGCTTACAATTTTCTCCTAGTGACACATTGGTCTTCTCATCAATTCTCATATAAAATATTATTTCAGAAATAACACCATCTTTTACTTAATATTTTATGACAAGAGATAGTCAATTAAACATGATTATACCACCTTCAATCTTTTAAATCCTACAAAAATAAGTATTTCATTTGGATGTCATTATCATGTTGAATTCATAATAGCCAAGCAAACCTCTCATAATGATGACAGAATTTCTGCTAATTATCTAAAAAAAATTAATGAAGAGTCTTACAATAATTTATCTTAAATTCCCTTCTGAATAATTACCATTGTGACTCACTGGAGGAAGAGGCAAAAGGGAAGACATATTTTATCATATCTCATTTTCCTTTTTGAGATATTTAGTCATAATATAAATTATTTCAATGTGAATATTTAATTTAATGAAATAAAAATTGCAATAATGACAAACGCATAAGATTTAACGGCAAGTAATAACACTCAACAAAAAACTTTTATTAAAGAGTGTAAAAAGCCATCTTAAATAAAGGAAATTATGGAAAACCATGTCATTACTTCATTATTAGGAAAATTCAATCTATAAACTATAATTTGAGTGAGTGATGTTGGTTATTGTGGACATTACAAAAAAGAAATTCCCCAAACATTCTTTCTTTTAAAAAGTTGAATTTGTCTCTATGGATTAGCTGTCCTTAGTCAAAACCAAGCAACCAATATACTGACACATATTGACCAATTAGATGAAAATCATAGTTCTCTACACATAGTTTTTCTATGTTGTAGAGACAATTATATTTTCCTTGAAGGAAGAAAATATAATTAAGATTCAGAATAGAACTTTTTTGTTAATCTGACAGGAGATTAGTGATACTGAAAAGTCCGCACAATAAAAACACTTGGGATCAAATATAAGAACAAAAACATGGTAAAGCACTAGAAAATAGTGAAAAGAGAAGTGAAAATGTCAATATGTTGTGCAAATACTCACTAGTTTCAACACTGATGTGAAAGAAGTGATAACTAATATTCTGAATTATGTACAGCAGTAGGTCTACCAAAAGGGGCAGGAATAAGGTTTGATTTAATATTATTCTCTGAGACATAAGTATCACAGATCAGAGACAGTGACTCTCCAAATCGAAATTCTCATTGATGAAAATCTCTCACCCAACCCAAAATGGGTTTTCCTATTAACTGTCTTTTATTAATCTGTTTGAAGGTTAACAAGCACAGTATAGTGCAGATATATTTTAGTAATAATTTTATTTATAGTGTTATATACTTTAATAATAAGAACTGATATTATTATTATGTACCTTAATTTTTTTAATATTGAAGTTGTACTATGGCTCAGGCAAAGTTCTAGCCATTTTCCTTCTATCATCGTCACATTTACACTAAAGATAGGGAGAGTTGGAGTTCCCATTGTGGTGCAGCAGAAATGAATCCAACTAGTATCCATGAAGATATATCAAATATATGTCTATAATTTTAAAAGCTATTTACTAGAATAATATTAAAAATTCTATCATTTGCTATTTATTTTTAACATTAATAATTACAATAACAGTAGTTCACACTTACCGTGCTAAATGTGCTAAGGACTTGTCTCATGATAAATTTATTCTCTTTTTTTTTACTACTAAAATTTAATTAAAGAAGGAGGAGGAAGAAGAGAGGAGGTGAAAGTGGGAAAGGAGAGGAGAAGGAAACAACAATCCAGATAATCGGAGATGTAGCAAAATGGGGTAATACAGCTATAAAGTCTCTCTTCTTCCTCCTTCTTCTTCTTTAATTAAATTTTTGCCTTCAAGTTATATGTGGTATGAGTAAGAAGTAAAATTCTAAGACTTTCTCTTTAATTGGTTTTCAGACTGGGACCTATGTAACCTTGGGGTACATTAAGACTTTCTGTGGTATATGAAGTACAAAGAATTTTAAGGAAATTAACTTACAGTGTTCTTTCCATTGTTTGAAAACCAAGAAGCTTGGAGCTGGGTTTGAGAATGTTATTTCATCCCTGGCTGAGCAAAAGCAGTAAGGAAGGGTTTTTTTTTTTAATTTTTAATTTTTTTTTTAATTTCTGCAAAACAGAAGATTGTTATTTTAAATGTCTGCATTAATTTTAGTGGGCTACTCCAGATTTTTAGCATTAAAATAGTATGGCGCAGTGGAGGAAATTTGGTAAATATATGTAGTTAGATAAACAGGTCAAGAAAAGATATGTTAATACTGGCAATGAAGTTTGTTCTTGGTACACTTTCTAGACTGAATCTCAAGTGGGGTATAGGAATGATACTTGTACGACATGTTAGAAAAATACTGACTTGAATATTCTTTTCTATGTCCCCTTTCTTCTGTATTCACGTCATTCATATGCCATCACTAATTTCTTCTATCATATGACCAGTTCCCTTTACTTATTAAAAGTGATTTGGAGATACTTTTTAGACCCTACTGATGATTGTGTATGTTGGACATAGTATATAGAATGCTGAAATAATATAAATCATAAAAACAAAATATTTAGGAAATAGAATTTTGGTAAATTTTTATCAGCACAAAGCATTCAAAATGCCAAGGAAGTATCTTATGTTAAATCTAACTTGGAGGAAGAGGCTTTTGTAACTACATCATTAGTGGCACTTTGAAAGCCTCTCTTATTCCAGTTCACAATAGCTAAGAGGAAGAGAAGAGAAAATCAGCAAGAAAAAAGAATAAAACTAGCATAAGCCTTTTGTTTTAAGAGTTTTCTCATTCTGTCATGTCATTGAAATTCTTGAAATATGCTCTGACCAGAGACCTAAACTACTTAGACTTTTATATACTTTACATTCTTCAACTTTTAATTTCTTCCCGATTCTTCGGAGGCTAAAACTGACCTCCAAATTATCAGAGGTATTCTGATTCACGTAGCATAAGAGAAAAACAAAAAGGCAAGCTATTATTCAAATGTTTGTTCATTCAATAAATCATCTTGCAATGAATGACAACTAAGGGGATTTTTTTAAGCAAGACTGTATGAGTTTTACTTATTTATAAACATCAGGTACCTACCTATACGATTATAATAGTGTACCCGAAACCATTGCTTTCCTCTTTATTTTACAACCACAGTCTTTCAGAATTAGAGTGATCAAGAAGAGTAGAAGATACAATCAGATAAGCAAGAGCTGTTGCTTTTGCTCTCAGTTAAATGAGGAGCCCTTTTGAGAAGTAATAGATCTGACTCATGTTTCAAAAGCATTAGTCTGGCTACTGAGTTGAGTGACTGTAGGGAGAAAAAGTAAAGGCAGGGAAATCACCTAGGGGGTTTTACAGTATTCCACGCTCAAGATGTTGGTGGCTCAGTTGGGATAACAGGAGTGTATGTGATGAGATATCATATTCTAGATTTATTTTGAAAGTTAAGCCATTAGATTTCACAAGAAATTGCAGGATTGAGATAAAGTTGGGAGTAAGAAAGACACTTTTTTTCCTAAAAAAGTGAAAAATAGATTTCCAGTAATTAACATGGGGAAAACTGAAGGTAAAGTGGTGTCAATAAAGCTGGTGTTCAGTTTTGGCTATTATGGATTTGGAATGTATACTGGATATCCAGATAAATATATAAGTAAGCAGGTGGATATATGAGTCTGTAGTTTGGAGGGCAATTCTGTAGATATAAACAGTAGATATATACCTGGAGTCACTGGCAAACTGATGGTATTTCAAGACATTACTGAGGGAAAGTGTGAAGGCAGAGGATAGAAAGAAAATTTGATCCTGAAATTTTCCAGTATTGAGAGAATGAAGAGAAGAGTAGGAACCAGAAAAGGAAATTGAAAAGTAATAGGGATACAGGAAGGAATTCAGGTGAGTGTGGTGCCTTAAAGCAAAAAGAAGTATCAACTTTGTGAAATGCCATAATAGATCAAGGTGAAGTCTGAGATTTATGTACGGAATTAGGACTATTGATTCTATCAGTGACCTCGATAAGGGCATCTTTGAAACAGTGCTGAAGTTTAAAGCCTAATTGGCTTAAGATAGGAAGAAAGGAAATGGAGACTAACCTGGGAGTTTTGCAGCTAAAGGAAACAAAGAAATGGACCCTTAGCTGAAGGGAGAGATGGAACGATTTTTTTTTTTTTTTTTGATAGAGAGAGAGGAGAAATATAGCATGTTTAAATGGTAATGGGAATGGTCCAGTTAAGAGAAAAATATAAGAAATTGATGATGTATTACCTTGTCATCTATTTTCAACAATAATCCCATCATATAGTTCTAATTGTTATCTTCATTATTTAGATAAAGAAACAGAACATAAAGTTTAAGTGGCATGATCATTTTTCTATTTCTGATATATGTTGTTATTTCAAATTTTCAATTATATTTCCTTTTTAAAGCTTATTTTGAAATATTTGGTTTATTTCCATTTGTCGCCTTGTATTTTATTAACCAAAAAAAATGCTGTTCAGTTTATTTTAAAGTTTATTCTAAAATTTTTGAAGCCTTATTGTAAACATTTTTGTTGTTGTTGTTATCAATGTTTAAATAAGAAGGAGTTTTCTGGATTAATAAAAACAAATTTCTGGAGGTTGGAGGGAATGAGCCAGGGAATAGGTCAAGAAAACTTTCCAACACTTATAACAGTCTCTTATGTTACAATGAAGTTTTCAAAAAATAACCTCTAATAGCTAAAATAATCAAACTCATAGAAACAGAGTAGAATGTGGGTTGCCAGGGTCTGTGAGAAAGTGGAAACAGGAGTTGCTATTCAATGGGTGTGAAATTTCAGTTATACAAGATGAATAAGTTTTTAGAGATCTGTGATAAAGCATCATGCTTATAGTTAATAATACCACATTGTACACTTATAAGTTTAAGAGGGTACACTCATGTTAAACTGTCTTAGGACAATAAAAATAAATATATAACCTCTGTGTAATCTTATCTGTGAGATGGGTCAAGAAGGCTCTCTGGTTTTAGTGCTGTGGTCCCTAGATGTACAGGTCTTGCATTATGAGACAGTGCTTTCCTCTTTCTTTCTATCTTGTATTTTTCTCTCAAGTTACTTTCTGAGGTATTTCTCCTCAGGACCACTAAGCATCCCCCTCCCATCAGTTATCTAAAACTCTTTCCCCCTTATCCCCAAGTCCCCTTTCCTACTCCATTTGGATTCTGCTTTTAGCAGTTTTCCCTTTGTCCTTGGGAATCAGAGAATTTACTAGATTTTTCTGAGATTACTATGGGCTTTCCATAGGGAAAAAGAAAATTAATATTTACCTATTTTCTGTCACACCATATACAAAAACCAATTTCATATATAGATAGCAATATAAAAAGTTAAATGATAAGTCTCTCAGGAAGAAACAAAGGAGAGCATGTTTGTGACTTTGGGTATACAATTTTTTTTTAAAGAGTGTGCAAAATAATTAATTCTAAAATGAAGAATTTCTGCAAGTCAGTTTAAAAAGGGAAGATAGGAGTTCCTTTCATGGCTCAGCAATTAACAAACCTGACTAGGATCCATGAGGATGTGGTTGTGATCCCTGGCCTCACTCAGTGGGTTAGGGATCTGACATTGCCATGAGCTGTGGTGTAGGTTGCAAACGTGGCTGGGACCCCACTTTGCTGTGGCTGTGGCGTAGGCTGGCTGCTGTAGCTCTGATTTGACCCCTAGCCTGAGAACTTCCATATGCCGTGGGTGAGGCCCTAAAAATAAAAGGCAAAAATGAAAAAAAAAATTTTTTTAAAAAGGGAAGATAACCTCTTTAAAATAGTTAAAGGACAACACGATCACTTTTCAAAAGAGAATATCCTTGTGGCCAGTGAATATGAAAAACTACTCAACTTCAATTAGTCATTAGGAAAATATAAGTTAAAACTACAATTTATATACACAGCAGAATGGCTAAAATGAAAGATACCCACTCTAAGTATTGACTAGATTGTGAAACAAGTGAACCCATATACACTGATGGTAGAAACATAATTTATTATAACTGCGCTAGAAAACTCTCTGAAAGTATGAAAAAAAGAGGCATATATGCATAACCAATGGTCCTACCTCTAAGTATATATTCAACAGAAACTGATTAATTTTTTTACAACATAGACTGCACAAGAATTTTCATAGCTGCACTATTCCTAATAGTTTGCAAAACTGGAAATCATCAAAATGCCCATTGATATTAAAAAGAATAAATGCATTATGGTATATAAATACAATAGAATATGTCAATACATCATTTTAAATGTATGTAATAATGTGGAGGAGTGGTCTAAACAAAATTTTGGGCAAATGAAGATAAACCAAAAAGAAAATATGCTGTATGATCGAATTTCGGTAAATTCAAAACAATGAAAGTAATCGACGTGTACGAAGTCAGAATAGCAGTTGCACTTACAAAGGGAGCAGTAGTGACTTGGTGCGGCAGTGTTCTATTTCTTGAATTTGACACTTGTTACTCATACAGATTAACTTTGTGGAAATCTAGTGATTTATACACTTCTAATCTGTAGGTTATATTTTAACAAAAAGTTTACTCAAAAATACCAATAATAAATAGATAGCTGGTTATGGCTATAGTATGGCTAAATGTTAAAATCTGTTTAATCTTGCTAAGGACTGTATTATCTTATTTGTGGAAGCGATGGTGGGTGACTCTATGCTGCTGCTGTTGTCCTGGAGTAACTAGAAATGATGTAATTACGTTTTTGTTTTGAACATACCCTTTTGGATGCATGCAGAATCCACTCTCGGAAATGTTTATTTGCAGAGGTCACATCTTCATTACTTTGGGCCAAAATCCATTGCACTTTTGGTATTATTTAATAAGAATATTGCTTTTCTGTTGAGAAAGGTTGAACATTTCTAATTAAATAGAATTAGACTCAATGTTACCCGTGCCTCTGCTGTCAAAATCTATTTTCTGCCCTATGAAAAGACTCATGAAACAGCAGCTAGTCTTCACTAACTTATTTTGTTCAATTAAAATTAAATTACACAATTGAACTTTTTTCTTGTCTTTTCTATATTACATTTTGTTAATTGCTTAATTAAAACTGAAGCCCGACATTTATTTCTTTCTCTTTAGGAAAAAAAGGAAAAGAGAAATCGAAATATAAAACACATTCACTGCTACTTACTAGTTCAGAAAGCTCTGGAAAAAAATCTTCTATTACCAAAGAATAAAGTAAATCACACTTTTCCCATGAAAATAGTTATAAAAAAGATACAAGTTTGAGTTTCTGTTATGGCTCAGTGGTCACGAACCTGATTCGTTAGTGCCCATGAGGATGTGGGTTCAATCCCTGGCCTTGCTCAGTGGATTAAGGATCTAGCATTGCTGTGAACTGTGATGCAGGTTGCAGATGCAGCTTGGATCCCATGTTGCTGCGGCTGTGGTGTAGGCTGCCAGCTGCAGCTCTGATTTGACCCCTAGTCTGGGAACTTCCATATGCCATGGGTGCCATCCTTAAAAAAGAAAAACAGGATATAAACTTGTTAGTTTTTAAGTTCTATGTCATTCCAGTTTCTAGCAGGCATTTAAAATGTAACCATATTCAACAAATACATCTAGTTTTTATTGCATATATAGATATAACCACCTTGAGTTTGCTTAGTACCTTCACGATTTTCTAGTAGCCATTTTACACTTAGAAATAGATAATGACTATCTATTGGTATTAACATATAGAGTTGTTCCAAAAGTTTAACCTCTTCCAACATGATAGCTACTATTTGTAGAGTGGTTACTATTTTGGCATTGTCAAATTGTTTGGTGTACATTAATTTATTTGATATTCATATTTATAGGTAAGAAAACTGAGGCTCAGGGTACTTAGAAGATTTACCAGAGATTATACAACTAGTAAATGGCAGAGCTGGAATTTTCAGAGAATTTTATTTTCATTCTATCAATTTGTCTGGAAGAGACATGCCCTTTACTACTCTATTGTAATGCTTCCAAACAGATTCACTACTCTATTGCAATGCTTCCAAACAAGGCAACAGGTAACTGTCCTTTTGAAAACACAGAATTTATTTATTTTTAAAATTAATTTACAGATATTTACTGAGATTCTATAATATTTTTTTCAGATGTGCTAGGTAAACATTGGTGGGTAAAAAAAGTTCAGTCCTTTCCCTCATAGAACTTTAAGAAAATAAATATAATGTATGTTAACTAAATTTATTATGGCAATCATTTCAAAATATATGTAAGTCATATCATTATGCTATACACTTTAAACTTATACAGTGCTTAAAGTCAACTATACTGAAATAAAACTGAAAGATAAAAGAGACAATAGGCAGGTAAAAATGAAAAAAATAATTATACAACTAAAGAAAAAAGCAATTAGTACATATAAAATCTAAGGCAGCCCCACATATCCAAATTCGAAAGGAAAAAGTAAAAATGTCAATATTTTCATGACATATTATATATAGAATATCCTAAAGACTTCACCAAAAAAAAAAAAAGATGAGAACTAGATGAATTCAGCAAAGATGCAGGATACAAAATTAATATACAAAAATGTGCTACATATTGATACATCAATAACACACTATAACAAAGAAAAAATTAAGAGAAATTGAATTAAAAAACAATCATATTTATAATTTCATCAAAAAGAAGAAAATACCTGGGAATAAATTTAACCAAGGCGGTGAAAGACTTGTACTTTTAAAACTGAAAAACAGTAATGAAAGAAACCAAAGGTAATGGAAATAATTGTAAAGTATACCGTGATTGTAGGTTGGAAGAATTAATATTGTTAAAATATTCATACCACCCAAAGAAATCTACAGATTTAATGCAATCCCTACCAAAACACCCATGGCATTTTTCATAGAACTGGAACAAGTAATCTTAAAATTTGTACTAAACCACAAAAGACTCTTGATAGCCCAAGAAATCTTGGAAAAGAAGAACAAAGCTTGGAGGTATCACACTTCCTGATTTCAAACTACATTACAAAGCTATAGTAATTAATGTACTGGCACAAAATCAGACACATGGGCCAATAGAACAGAATAGAGAGCCCAGAAATAGACACATCCTTATCTGGTCAATTATCTAAGACAAAAGAGGCAGGAATATATAATGGAAAAAAGACAGTCTCTTTAATAAATGGTGTTGGGAAAACTGGACAGCAAAATGCAAAAGAAACTAGATCACTTTTTTATACCATATACAAAAATAAACTCAAGATGGACAATCTCTTCAATGTGAGGCCCCAAACCATAAAATTTCTAGAAGAAAACATACAAAGTATACTCTGACGGAAATTGTGGCAATGCTTTTTTTGCATTTATCTCTTCAGGTAAGGGAAATGAAAGCAAAAATAAGCAAATGTGACTACATTAAATTAAAAGATTTTGCATAATAAAGGAGACACACAGCAAAACAAAAAGGCAACATACTGAATGGAAGATGTTTGCAAATGATATGTCCTATAAGGGTTAATATCCAAAATATGTAAAGAACTCATAGAACTCAATATCACGAAAAAAATACACAATGTAATTAAAACATGAGTAGAGAACCAGAAAAGAAGTTCTTCTAAAGAAGACATAAGGTGGCCAACAGGTTCATGAAAAGAAATCAACATCACTAATCATCAGGGAAATGCAAATCAAAAACCACAATTAGATATCACCTCAATCTATTAGAATGGCTGCTACCAAAAAGATGTAGCATAACAAGTGTTGATGAGGTTGTGGGGAAAAGGGAACCCTAGTACACTGTTTGTAAATTTGTGCAGGCTCTAGAGAAAACAGTATGAGGAAGTTCCTCAAAAATAAAAACTATCATACAACTCAGAAACTTCATTTCTGAGTATTAACCTGAAAAAAAAAAAACCCACTAATCTGAAAATATATGCACCCCAGTATTCATTGCAGCATTATTTACAGGAGCTATGGAAGCAACCCAAGGGCTTAATTCCATAGATGAATGGATAAAGATCATGTTGTTTACACATATAATGGAAGTTTACTCAGCCTTAAAAAAGAATAAAATCTTGTCATTTGTAATAACATGAATGACATAGTGGTATTATGCTAAGTGAAATAAACAAAACAAAAACCACAAATACAGTATGACTTCACTTATATGTAGAATATTAAAAAAAAAAGCAAAACAAACATAACAAAACAGAAAAAGACTCAAATATGCAGAGAACAGACTGGCAATTGCCAGAGTGGGGTGGCTAGGAGGATGGACAAAATAAGTGAAGGGAAAGGAGAGGTACAAAATACCAATTATAAAATAAATAAGTCATGGGGATGTAATGTGAAGCATAGGAAATATAACCAAAAATATTGCTATAACTTTGTATGGGAAAAGGAAAAAAAAAAAAAGGCAGCCCTTTCTTTGCTCAGTTCCAGAATACACAAATTCCAGTTACTGCATTTATGTAAATAAAGCCAGTTCCTCAACAGCATGATTCAAATTTCAGGTACCATAATATACTAACAATGAGTAGTTGCATAAAGTACAGAGTGGGCTGCTGATTCTTTTTTTTTTTTCAATCTTTTTGTCTTTTTAGGGCTGCACCCGCGACATGTGGAGTTTTCCAGGCTAGGGGTCGAATTGGAGCTGTAGCTGCCAGCCATCAGAGCCAGCCTGGGATGGTAGTTCTTTAGTTAACTTGTTGCACAAGTACTAGATGCACATTATGATCAGTGACCGTTTACACTACTTCTTTCAAAGTCTGATTGAAATAGCCTCACCTATTAATAGGTGAAATAGACTCACCTATTAATTCAGTTCACATGTATACAGTAAAGCCTCTCAGTGTATTGTTTCTTGCCTCCCAGTGATAAACCCACATGATATTATACAAACAAATATGGGTAACTGAACGAAGGAATTGGGCAAAAAGATGAACATGCGGCAAAGAACTAAAAAGTGATCATGCTCACAGTGAAATTAAAATTGTACATAAATGGGATTATAGAAGAAATAGCTTGAACATATTGACAGTGCTGAGATTTCACTCAAGATATGCAGTCATGGCTCAGCAGTAACCAACCTGCCTAGGATCCATGAGGATGTGGGTTAGACCCCTGGTTCTGCTCAGTGGGTTAAGAAACGGGTGTTGCTGTGAGCTGTGGTATATGTCACTGATGCAGCTTGGATCTCACATTGCTGTGGCTGTGGTGTAGGCCTGCAGCTGTAGCTCTGAATCGACCCCTAGCCTGGGAACTTCCATATGCTGCAGGTATGGCCCTAAAAAAAAAAAAAAGATATGTAGCCAGGGGAACTTTGTGAAGGTGAATTTATTGACATAAGTGAGAAAAATGATTTTGACATAAAGGACAAATGTTCTGAAGTAGGCGAATGAGCAAAAAACTTTATATGAAAGAACTCTCAAAGATGTTTCATGACATTGAAAACATATAGGATGAAAAGTTGGGCATGAATCCAAAGTGAGAAAGTAGCACGACAGTTTGTTAAGACACAAAAACAGGTGCTTGTTTTATTAGTTATATCGTAAGAAGAAGGCAAGTACTGTGCAAAGACTTTTAATAATAGTTTTACAAAGAAGTAAAACATAATAACTGTCAATATTTAATAATTATATTACAGTATACTAAGTAAGTATTGGTTTTACTATATCTTCACTTCTCAATCCATTGATAACTAACAATAAGAGGATTTTTAAGTGTTTGACAAAATTTTTTAAGGGTCATGGAACAATCATAATTTTCATCGGTTATTAAAGCAGTTTTGTATGATTTCATCCAGTATGATCATTTTTAGAATCCCACACTATTGTGCAAAGCAAAAATGACCTGCACAAAAAGCAAAAGCCTATAATCTCTACTTCCCAGCCAATGCCTTTTTTCTCTTACTACTCCACTGGGGAAATAATAGCTAAAATAATATTTCCATAGCTCTTTTACTAGATTATCAACATTAGATCTTTAGGTTTCCTGATATAATTGATAAGAAGTCTGCTCATGTTCACTCTTCCTCTCTTTGCTCTTCCCAATATAGTTACACAACTATCTGTGGTACAGGTAAAAATAATTTTCTTTGCATCTATAAATAATGTAGCCCCCAGTTTATTTCCTCTTTTCTAAGCTATACTTAATATCTTTTAACTTTGCACATTGGGAAATACAATATTATGGTCCTATCCACTCTTCTTACACCTTTAAACTGCCAATTCTGAATCTGTACTTTTTCCTTTTATATCACCAAGGATAATTGAATTTAGTAGAGTTATACATTCACAAATATTTTATTATAGTGCAGACTTCTGATTTTTTTTAGCTTTTATACATATAAAATGCCTTTCTCTTCATTTTGAAAAATATTTTTACTATAAAGAATGCTAAATTGACATTTAAAAAAATTTAAATTCAGTAAGGATGTTGCTCCACTGTTACTTAGCTTGCATTGTTTTGACAAGAAATCTGCTGTCATAATTATATTTGAATCTCTGTATCACATTTTTTCTGTATTTTAAGGTTTTCTGTTTGCCACAGATTGTAAGCACCCTGTTTACGATGTGGTTTCTTTCATCCATATTTTTATGCTTGAATTTGTTGAGCATCTTGGATCTCTGAGTTTATAATTTCCCTCCAACTTAGAAATTTTTAGCCATAAATTCTTCCAACGTTTTGCCTCCCATGTTGTCTGGGGACTTTGATACATATTGTTGATCACTTTCATTTTTCACTGATGCTCTATTAATTTTCTTTTAGTCTTCAAGTCACTAATCTTCTCCTTTTCAATCTGCCGCTAATTTCATTGAGTGTATTTTTCATTCTGATGTTAAAGGTTTTATGTTTGATTTTTTTGTTAATTTTTTTTTTGGTCTTTTTGCCTTTATGTAGAGCCGCACCTGCAGCATATGGAGGTTCCCAGGCTAAGGGTTGAATCGGAGCTGTAGCCGCCAGCCTTTGCCACAGCCACAGCAACACAGGATCCAAGCTGCGTCTGCAACCTACACCACAGCTCGCAGCAACACCGGATCCTTAATCCACTGAGCAAGGTCAGGGATTGAACCCGCAACCTCATGGTTCTTAGTCGGATTCGTTAACCACTGAGCCACTAAGGGAACTCCATGTTTCTATAAATATTCTTGAGCTTTGGGATATAGTTGAATTTTTGGGAATCAGCGTGATCCTTTCAGGTCTTGTTTTCAGCTGGGACCAGAGCTGGGTTAATTTATGGTGAATATATTTCATATTAAGTTTCATATTAAGAAAACAAGACCTTTCTTAGAATTGTTATCAATACTCCCTGAATTATGTGGTTTTCCACACTGATTGTTTGGAATACACACTATTCCTGCCCCTGTGTGAACTGTGGGAACTATTCTCTCAATCCTTTTGAGTGGTTCTTTTCCACCCTAAATTAGTTTTCTCACACAATTGTGCTAATAAATTTTCAGCTGAATCCTCCAGAAGGACTCTCTGCAGATTGGCAGAGTTCTCTCTCCTTGTATCTCTCTTGTGTCTGGCACTCTGTCCTATGACTTCACTGTTTCGTTTTTTCTGGATTCCCAGCTGTGTCTCTTCATTCAGGAAGACTATGGAGCTATACTCTCCTTGTACTATAAAGTCTGAAAAATTTCTTCAGGCAGAAAACTGGAACAACCATAGGTCTCACTTTGTTTGTTTCAAAATGTCTCAGGAATCATTTCCCTTATTCCTGACAGAATGCCTTGAGTCCTGTTGTTTCATATTTTATGCCCTTTTTTCCAGCTGTTTTAGGTATGGGGCTAAATTTCATTTTGTTACTCCTATTTATTACTTAAACTAGTATTTGTTCAACATAGATTCTATAGTATTGAAATACAATAAAAACTTAATTACTAAAGAAAGAAAAAACTCCTTAATATCAAAACTTTTAAATGTTCAGAGATATAAACATGTTTCAAGGCATAATTATGCAAATAGACGGCAAAGTTTAAAATGAAGGTGTCAGCTCTCAACCTCATTTAGAATGAAGGAGCATAGTTTGAATAAAAAATATCTTAAATCATAAGGACATCCCAGAAACCCTTATCAAAAGTATAGTGTAAATTTTACTAGTTTGTCTCATTAAGTTGAAAATGGACTTGGAAAAGGTCATGGGGAATTAGAGCTTAGATAAGTCATAATCAAAGCAATTAGAAATGGATTATGTCCCATGAGTTGCCTAGAAAAAGAAATCTCAGTTGAAATTTTTGAACCCAAGATGGTATTCATTTGCCTAGCTGGATCATAATCTAGTAACCAACTACTTTGTTTGGTACATAGATACCAATCATATTCAAACTCTTCTTTATCTAGTCTTACAAATGATATAAATTTTATTCAAATCTATATATATTATAAAAGTCACACTTTTGGATGAGGATTTGTGGATACCTGAAGCTTTCATTTTACAAAGGCTAACTAGAGAAGGCACTCTAAATGCAACTCATTCATTGGCTTTGATAGAACTTAGATATTAACATTATTGGACTCTAGGAAGTATTCTGGACTTCTGAGTACAGGTCAATTAAATAATATCTAAATCTTAACTGCTAATTACTGTTTTTCTTTGAATTGCATTTTAATGTTTTATATCATTGTCACCATTTTAAAATTTGATTCTTTTTTCTTTTTTCCTTTTTTTTAGAACACCCTTTAAAACAGTGCATTCAGTCTCAGACCTCTTGGATTCTATTTCCTAGAAATTCAGTCAGCCTTTCTGACACTCTGAGCCATAGTTTCTGTGACTGTGAAATATGGCTGAGAATCCTTGTCTTTTTTAGTTTCCTATTAATATATCATCTTACAACACTATGTAAATGTAAAGTATTTCCAATTTTTCATTGTTGATCTTTTAGAATATAATGCCATTACTAAATGGGTGAATTTGAACATAAATCAAAATTTGAGGACCTGCGTTTTCAAAATGCAAGTCAGTTATATCATGTGCAAGTACATCAAACTGTTATCTCTTTTAATAATCATTAAAGGTAAGGAGGCCTAGCAGTGGTCTAAAGTTGAGAGAAAAGCAAAATACTGAAGTGACATGCTTTAAGATCAATAACTAGGGAGCAGCATGGATGTTCAAAAAGTAGACAACGAAGAGAGCTGAAATAGATCATTTAGAAAGAGAAATAATTATTAAATGAATGTAACTATGAAAAATAATTATTAGATGGGCCAACATGGGAAAACAAAGATCAGAGCAGAATTAGATATTAATTCATCATAACCTAGAATATCAACAAAGTGGCATAACTTAATCTTGTTTTGTAAAAGGAAATGCTTTGCCATAATATTCTAAGACCAAACATTCTTTTTTTTTTTCTAGTCCTACACAGCTATAAGGAATTAGATCTATACTTGAATCAGAGGAGACCTGTTGGTTAAAATATTCTCAAGTTATGCCCTGGGTTAAAACATCTGTTCAGGATATTAGATACTATTTAGAAATTATTGTCTATTTTTATAGGTGTGGTAAATGTATTGGGGTTATGTTTTTTTAAAGGGCCCTTATCTCTTAGAGCTAGATTCTAAAACACAGTTGAAATACATGGTATTGGAATTTACTTCAAAATAAGCTAGAGAATGGTGAGAGTGTAGGGATGTGGATAAAAAAGACTGATGGTGAACTGATAATTACTGAAACCAGATGATAAGTTCCTACTGTTATTCTCTCTGCTTTTTCACTTCTTTGATATTAAAGAGAAGCAAAACAAAAGTTATTTCATCATATAAGTGTTTTGGTGACTTAAAACACTTTGTTCATTACTTATATGGTAAAGAGAATAAGAGATACCCACCTCATAGGATTGTTCTGAGGACTAACTGAGTTAGTTGATGTAATGTGCTTAGAACATTGCCTATTTCATGGAAGGTGCTGGGTAAATATTACCTCTAAAGAAAATATTCTCCATTCCATGTCCAATGTTTTAAATTCAACTTCTAATTTTGAGGTAATTGCAGATTCCTATGTAGTTTTAAGAAAAAGGGAAATCTCCTGAAATATTTATCCAGTTTTTCCCAGTGGTAACATCTTGTACAACTATATAGTACAATATCACAACCAGGAATATTAAGGTTGATATCATCAAGATAGAGAATAATTTCCATCACTGCAGAAATCCATCATACTGCCCTTTTCTTTCTTTCTTTCTTTTTTGTCTTTTTGCCTTTTATCTAGAGCCGCACCTGCGGCATATAGAGGTTCCCAGGCTAGGGGTCTAACAGGAGCTGTAGCTGCCGGCCTTCGCCACAGCCACAGCAAGTAGGGATCAGAGCCGCGTCTTCCACCTACACCACAGCTCAGGGCAATGCCAGATCCATAAGCCCTGAATGCCACCAATCTGTTCTTCATTACTATACCACAATTTTTTTAAGAATATTTTTTAATGAAATCATACTGCAACTTTTTGAGATTGCCATTTTTTAATCAGCATAATTCTCTGGAGATTCATAGAGATTGCTGTAAGTATCAACAGTTAATTAATCCTTTTTACTGGGTAATATTTCAAGGTATGGCTATTCCACGGCTTCTTTAACAATTCATTTGTTCACTAAAGAATGTCTGGGTTGTTTACAGTATTTGGCTATTATGAATTAAGCTTCTTTTAACATTTGTGCACAGACTTTTATATGAATATAAGTTTTCATTTATTTGGGGTAAATGCCCAAGAGTACAATTTTTCAGTCATATTGTAGATTCATATTTAATTTTCTTATATGCTGCCAAAATGGTTTGCAAAGTGGCTTTAATGTTTGAAATTCCCATCAGCAATGGATGAATGATCCAGTTTCTCCACATTCTTTCCAGTAAGTTGAATAGTGTCCTCACTATTAAAAAAAAATGTTAGCTATTGGGATACATGTGTAGCGATTTCTCATTGTAGCTTTAATTTTGTTGGAGATCTTTTCATATGCTTATTTGCCATCCATGTATTCTCTCTAGTGGGATGTCTGTCCATATATTTGCCTGTTTTTTAATTGGATTGTTTTTAATGTGAGTTTTAAAAATATTTTATCATTATTGCTTGTTTGATATTAAACAAATATGTACTGTATAATACTAAGCGCCAGGCTTTGTTCTTGGGTACATTTGTGAATGGAACACTCGTCGCAGCACTTACAAAACTTACAATCTAGCATTGGGGAGAAAAACAATACATACAGTGAACATGTTAGAAAGTTACAAGTTCTACAGGAAAAAAAATTAGAGCATGGAAAGGGAGATTGGGGATCATGGGGTGAGTTGCAATTATGAACACTTTATTCATGCCTAAACGTGTATGCATATGCAGTCACATTTGTCTTTTGAATAATAGTAAAGAAGTGCAAACACTCAAAACAAGGTTACTCATGTACTACAATGCTATCCCAACTTGAAAAGTGTTTTCCTGGATTTGCATCATGTTGGATAATTGTGAGGGTTGTGATAGCTAAAATTTACTGAATGCTAAGCACCAATGACTGCCTTTTACACCATCTAGTTGAATATCCACAGGAAGGTGCATTTTATATTTCTAAAAGTGTTTTTTAAGTTAATTTACCCATGACCCTACAGCTTATTCCATTTTATTTGATACTAACCATTCTGGATGAGATGAATGCACACATACTCCTAACACATAACTGTTTTTGCATCGCTAGATTTCAAAAATCCTTAATGGCATCTGCATTAACTAACACCCACCACACAAATACACACACACTCACACACACACCTCCTTTGCCTGAATCTTTTACCCCTTAGTATGGCTGCGTTTCTCACATTCATGTTTTGACTTAATGGAGACTTCTCCTCAGGCTTCCAATCAACCGTCTAGGCAGGTTTACTATACAATTTAATTTCCTGAAAAGTATCTGCAGAGGTTAGTTATTATCCTTGACCATGGAAATTTAGTTCACTTTAGTATCTGTAGTGCTTATATTTTGAATGAAAAATATATGGATACTCAAAATTTTAATGGTGGCTTACCTCTGTGGCAGCATTAAGAATATTTCATTTGTCAACATTTAAAATTTCTGAATATTAGTTGTTTCATCATGTTTAGTGCTATTCATCAAGTTAAATGTTTCCCTAAATTATTGAAATATCTTCCTCCAACTTCTTCCACTCATTTATGACCTATTCCTCAGTCTATCTTCTAAAAAATACTGACTTGATAATCATTTCCCAGCCTCCCTCTTTTCCAGGTGATCCATGACTTCATCTACCATCGATCAAAAACTGGCTATAAGAAATATTTAGAGACACAACATTTGTTCACTGTCTTCTACCTTGGTCAGTTCTCTGCATGCTTGACCACTGAACGATAAACCCGAGTCCCAGGAGCTTGTCCTGAGCTTCAGGCCTGTATTCAACTATATTATGGGTTCTGTGGGTCCAAAATCCATTTTTATCCCTAAGGGATGGATAGTAAAATATCCTGGGATTTTGATAAAAAGATAATAGGATTCATTTTGACCAAATTATGAAAATACTGATATTCCTCACTGTGACTTATTTAACAAGTCAGAGTTTGGGAATCATTTGTGCAGCTATTTTAGAAAAATAATTATAGATGAGACCTAACCATTCATGTTATATCAAGTGCTATTGCTTTGTGATTTAGTATAAAATCCATTTGCCCAGTGTTTGATCCAGATTTTGTTTCATTGGCAACCACCTTTTCCTATAACTTTGGTTAACTAAAAACTCCTTTTACTTATTCTGTTATGCTATGCTCTCTTCCTATCTACATTGTCTAGGATATTTTTCCCCATTTCCCAGCTTGAGAAAGCAGGACTTTCAGGATTACATTTATAGCAACACTAAATATTGCATGTTTTGGTTTATAAGCAGGCTATTATTGTAATGCCTAGATTTTTTTGGTAGCTCTTATTTCTAATTCTTGCTCTTATCTCCCTCAATCTAGAAATTCTTACTTTCCTATACAAGGTAAAGTGTTTCATACCTTTTCTTATTCTTGTCATTAATTGCCGAATTGAGTCATCTCTCCACAAAAGCTTTATTAAGTATTTCTCCACAAAGGTCAATATAAGGCTATGAAAGTTTGGAAATTTTCTAACATTAATGATCTCTCATGTGGCAAAACATGCTTTTCAACCAAAGAGTCTGATTCCAGACCACATGCTTGCTCCACTTTGTTATACTGCCTCAGGCTAATTAAAGAGATGAGGTTTATTAAATTGCCTCTATGGACCAATATATACAAATTTAAAATATTAATTTGGTGCTAAGATAACATTGTGAACATACTGGCATGAAGAAAATATATTTCACAAACTTGTGTTAAGGATGGCCCTGTGTGTTTTTGAAAGAAATACTTGATAAACCATTTGCAGTGCTTTCAAAAATGGGTGTGCAAATGTGATTAATTATGCAGGACAAGGCAAAAGAGTCTATCGTTATTCCTCCTACATCACTTATCCCCCACCAGAATCCAGTCACTTTTCTAAATTAGTGGAGAGAAAATATTTAAGGACTATCAATTTGGAAGGATAAAGTGGAATCAGCTTACTTGGACCTGACACTTGCCTGAGTATGCCCTGTACTCAGTTCTGCATTTTGTGGACTATGAGAAATTCCTCTTTGAAGAAATCAATCCTCATGTATACCTCTGCTAAAGCATTTCCCCTGGTATAAATCTATGTTTGAATAGGTTAAGTTAAATAGGTAAAGTCTCAAAGAAATGAAAATCATGATAGAAACCTATAGTTAATTCTTTAGCAAATACAGAAGGAACTTAAAACAGTTGCTTGATCACAAGAGGAAAAGTCAATCAGACCAAAAGTTGAAGTTTTTTTGGCCAAGTTGAAATTTTCAAATAAAATTGAAAACAAACAGATTACCAGTAACCTGGTATATGGTATATGTTTGATGTTCTCCAAAAATGGTTCAGGTAAGATTTATCAAGAGTACTGCAGTTTTAAAGATTGCATTTACAGGTTGGATGGTGGCATTGAGAATGCTTCAACTTCTTCCAGGATGCCAAGAACATAAACATTGGAGTATAATCCACTTTCAAAGATTTATGAAAACAGTTAAAACATGGTCATACATTGGGAAAAAAAACTTGCCAGACTAGACTTTCATCTCCAATCCAAGTTTTCCACAGCAAATCCATGTAGAAAACATGGCAGTTTTCCTACCTTGGAAGAGGAGTGATAAAAACATAAACATTGCAGTGTTCATTGTGGACAAAGCCAAAATTTATCTTTGGTATTAGAAATAGGTCACCCTAAACATACAAGGACACATTTAAATTCACTAAAAGATATTCAAATACAGAAATATTGAAGAAATCTCATTAGCACATTTGTAAGATTAGCAGGAAATTCCAAGCATATGTGTAAATATATATTATATTGCTGGAGCAGGCTTAAATATTCAGTCAAAAAATAAAAGGCCATTTTTGAAATTTTAGCCTGAAGTCTTTTATAAGTAAAATATTGAACTTATAAATCCCCTCCTGCAATAAAATCTACCAGAGCAATCATAACCCTGTGTCCCCATTTTCTATTTAAATAATAATATTTTCAATCACAAAAGTCAGGTTGATGCCCTCAAGTGAAACCAAGAATTGAAATAATTGCATAGATAATTTAGACTATAAATATCTTTATCTGAGACTTCCATATCATTGAGCTTCCTTTTGTGTGGAATCATGTGAATGAGATCCACTTTCTCAAAACATAAGCATTACTTGCACACTTAACATCTAACAGGAGCATCTGGAAAAGTCTCCTCTGTGGATTCATTTATTTACTTCCATATTTTAAAAGGGATTTGAGGAGGAAAGAATTCTGGATTTCATGCTCCATTTCCAGAGGTATATTGTGACATGAAACTAGAAGCTAACAGTTTTGCTACACACCTTTGCCTGGTGACATTTAACCTGGTATAAATGAAAACATATTTATGGTAAAATCATCATAATGAATGATGATGGAAATTCAGGTAAATATGGTTGTTCTGTTTCTTGAGGTGTGGCTTCATGATTTAACACAATATAGTAAGTATGAACAAAATAATTTGATTACTTATTTGATAAACTGAAATTCTCCTTAGATCAGTTTCTGACAGGATATGGATTACTTTAATTCCATTGCTTTCTAAGCCTTCACTCTCAGTAACCTTTCCAGCATTGGTAATGAAAGTATTCGGGTACTCACATTTGCACCATTCCTTGAAATCTTGCCCATTAGGTTGCTTGAACCTCGTAAAACATTAACTTGTGTTGCAGGCAGTAAGGAGACTAATAAAACACCATATGTTTGGTGACTAAACTGTTGAAAAATTTCCTAACACCCCTTCCATAATATTCTGTGACATAGAAGAATTTCAGATTTGACTGTTTCTAACAACAAGTATGAAATGTTCTTTTTTTCTTATTATACTTCTTTACACTCATTGAGAGAGAAGTTTCCCATACACACAAGAAAAAAAAAAAAACAGTGGATTCTGGTTTACCAATTTATTTTAAGAAATAAATTTGGAGAAAATTCTGCTTATTTGACTTCTTTATCATTTTAGTAATCAACAGGTGATTGCCATAAAAAAGCCAGAGAACTAAAATAGTGTTCCATTAATCTTCGATGCCTGAAAATAAAAGGATTTCCATTAAAATGTTTAAACAGAAAAATCAATGCATGTTAAACCCAACTTTCTAAGGTATAGTTTCTCTCAGATACCAGATTTGGATAAGGGAAAGAGAATTACCTTGAACAAGGTGAAAAACTATACAATATCACAACATGAGAACTGAAGGGTTTCCATTTAAAACTCAAAATAGTCTGCTAACCATGGCAACATTAACAAACTAAACTGACCATTGAAGTAAAGAGAGGAATCTATTTATAACAAAACCAAACCAAGTAAAAATAAAATAAAAATAAATGTAGCATTATCAAGCAAAATCACAGTGGTTTTCTACTTCTACCCACATCTGTTCCAGAGATTGATGGGGTTTCTCTTCTCAGTGTGCTAAAGCAAAAAACAACCAAACAAACAAAAACAGACAAATACATGAGAATGTGTGAACCTGAAGTTGAGTGGTAAGCAAGTTTCCAGGAAAACCTAATCAATATCTCATGGCCATTTCAAACTTTCTATGAGAGCACACAATTGCAGTTCCACTTAATGAATACAATTCAATAGCTGTTTGAAAACAGATTATCGAATTGGGCACGTTTTGGAGATTGTATGGACCCAAACTGCCAATCTCTGCAAAAGGTGGAAGTTAAATAAAGAGAACACAACCTTTATCATTGGTTATGCATGTTGTAATTGAATTATCTTATACCCATGTTTCAAACCTTGGAGCACTGAAGATGTGAAGAATATTAGAGAGCGAGGAAGTAAAGGGGTCATTTTAATTTTCAAAATGCAATGTATGGCTTTTTCAATTTGCTTTCCATACTCGTCTTAACACAGCTGCTTTTTGCAGGTAAATTTTTTAGTGAGCAATGGATCTCTCTAATCTGCAGAAGGATAAAATAAAAACAGCTTAACAGTAGCAACCACACCTTTTAAGTTTTTTTTTTTGTGACAAAGTATCCTTATAACTTTATAGTCAACATAGGCATTGCTTTAGATTTAAACATTGAATCCTTTCATATTTTAACCCAGTCACCAACTTGCTATTAAATCTGAATATTAAAGAAATGCCTCAATTTCATCCTTTGTTTATATATGTTAAAGACACTAGACAGGTAGTCAGTTACGGGAATAAATATAGAGAAAGAGTTCTGAGACCCTTTGGTAAAAAATGACATGAATGTATGAATAATTATTTTAGGTATTGGAAAAAAAACAATCAAATGTCCATTTTCTATAATACTTGACAGATTGCTAGGCTAAATAATAACTTTTAGCTTTATTTAAATTTGTAAAGAGATCCAATCTAAATACTTTTAAATAGAATAGAGCTTCAGGGGTCTTAGAGTTCTCCTTTTTATATGATATTTGAGTGATCGCATAGCATACTGAATAGCATTGATTCTGGGATGAACTCAATTTCTACACAGCATTTAACTCTTCATCAAGGTTACAAGAAAGGTGGAAAAAAATCAAAAGAGACTAAAAGAAGTCAATATCTTGGCATAACGTGTCACATAGCTATCCACTTAGGGCATAAGTCAACATAGTTGTGTGTTTTTCATTCCCCTTGTTAAACAAGAAGGGAGCGATAAACCTCAATTTAGGAGATTTCAGAACACTCATATCTTTTATAACTTCTTTTTGTACATCTTTCTGGGAAAAAAAGGATTTTTATTAAAATATAAACATTTTAATTCAAATGCACAAATTGATCCTTCTACCCAAACATTTGGAAATGTCATCTCTTAAAGGCTAAGAATGTTGCTCTGATCTTGCTCACCTTTAGAACGTACGCCGAGTCAATAGATTTTTTTTTTTTTTTTGGTCTTTTTAGGGCCTTCCTGTGGCATATGGAGGTTCCCAGGCTAGGGACTGAATTGGAGCTCAGCTGTCAGTCTACCACACAGCCACAGAAACACCGTATCCGAGCTGAGTCTGGACCTACACCACAGCTCACGGCAACGCCAGATCCATAACCCACAGAGCAAGGCCAGGGATAGAAACTGCAACCTCATAGTTCCTAGTCAGATTCGTTTCAGCTGCACCAAGATGGGCACTCCCTGAGTCAATAGTTTTGGACTTACACTTGTCTTGGAAATAAATGACTTATAGAGAATTGCATTAAGTAGACACTGAGGTCTCTGCTGTAGACCAAAGGTTGCTTCAGAAAATTTACACCTTTGGGTCTTAGGTTATCATAACTTTCTCTAAAAACATGGGGACTGGAATAGAAAGGTAAAGACTCATATTCTTTTAGGTTATCTAAGTTTTTAATTATATTAGTTATATTCTGACCTCAAACTGCACGAATGCTTTTTATTTTTTTTTAATTTGGTCCTATTTAAACTAACAAATTTTTAAATTACTACTCTAGCTACAATAACCATATTTTTTCATTTCTTCACTATTTTGAAATTTGGTTTCAAATGAATGTTTCTCATCTGACAAAGAGAATTAAATCTGGAATAAACATAATCAGTGTGCCTGTCATGTTGATAAGATGGGAATTTGTAGTATGCATTTGCTTTCTATCGTTGCTGTGACAAATCACAACAAACATATCACTTGAGACAACACAAATGCATTACCTTACAGTTCTTTACATCAGAACTCTTAACTAAGACGCAGAAATCAGCAGAGCTGCATTCCTTTCTGGAAATTCTAGGAGAAAATCTCTTTCCTTGCCTTTGCCACCTTCTAGAGTTCACTTGCATTCCTCGGCTTGTGGCCTCCTTTTATTTGTTGAAAGCCAGCAACTTAAAGTCAATTTCTTTTCATGCTGCTATATTTGTGGTTCTCTGAAGTCAGGAAAGTGCTTTTAACAACTCACATGATTAGATTAGGCCCACCTGGAAAATCCGGGATAACCTCCTCATCTCAAATTTCTTAACTTTAGTCATATATGCAAAGTCCATTTTGCTATGTAAAGGAGCATATTCATAGGTGCTGGGAATTAATGCATTGGGGGGGTCATTATTCTTTCATCCACATGTAATAATCACAGGTTGTCTGGACATCATTATGATCTTTTAAATCATAAACAGTGTCATGCAGTTTAATGGTCATGCAGCCTACTTTTGTTTCTAACCATTTATTTGAAAACTTCTTTGACCACAATTATGTCAAGAGCTTTCCAACATTTCCAAGTTAATTACTGACCTCTTAAAGGAAAATAATCGCTACTATTTAAATACTTCAACTTTGAGCTTTTTCCTTTTCAATAAGAATAAACAAATGGATAATTATAATTATTTGGAAAGCAAGTACATTATCAGAACATACTTAAACTTTGCAGGAAGAGAAGAAAGGACTAGGTTGAGGCCTGGAAATGTCATGAACTATGTCACCTTCAGAATGTCTCTTAAGCCCTTCAGGAAGTAGTCTCTCATACATGAAAGGAGTAAATTAGATTACACGGTCTCCTAAAAACTCTTGAATTACAAAATTCTGTGATTTCGTCATTTCACAAATATGAGCAGTTCTTAAAACATATGGGAATTAAAAGCTACTGCCGAATGTTTTAAAGATCATTAATGATGAAATCTCAAATAATTCGAGAAAAGAAATCCAGAACCAAGAGTCAATACATGCTCAATTATAGCAAAATTATTGTACAAGTCATACATATGGGACAAAGATCAGTTATATGGTTACTATTAATTTTAGTTAATTACAATTAAATAGCCCCTTTGAACAAAAGTTTGGATTTACATTCAGCATTAAAGTCTTTGAAAGATACATATTCAGACAAATTATTCAGACAAATTTTTGCCTTTTTTTTTTGTCTTTTGTCATTTTAGGGCCGCACCAGCGGCATGTGGAGGTTCCCAGGCTAGGGGTCTAATCAGAGCTGTAGCCGCCGGCCCACACCACAGCCACAGCAACGCGGGATTCGAGCCGCGTCTGCAACCTACACCACAGCTCACGGCAACACCAGATCCTTAACCCACTGAGTGATGCCAGGGATCTAACCTGCAGCCTCATTGTTCCTAGTCGGATTCGATAACCACTGAGCCACGATGCCAACTCCAAATTTTTGCCTGTTGATTGGCCTTTTTGAAGGCATGTTTCTTAAGAAACAATTTCTTTAAAAATTGGTTGTAGATGGAAAAGAAGTCTAACAAACATAAGGAGCCGAGACATTCCATGAACATGGCACATTAGACTGTAGAAAGATTAACATTAGCTGAATTGTTTAAAATCATTTTGATATAACTAATAACTGTGTCTTGACTATTTCTTCTGGCAAAACATTACAATTTTATATCTAAGATAATAACATTAGACCAGAATTCTAGCCTACTTGGTAAAACCTCATTCTGTGTCCCGAAACAAAACTCCTTCGTGATTTCCATTGAAAATTGCTTCTTTACTTCTTGATGTTGTCTGGGCTGCTCAGTGGCAGTTATTTTACAAACCAGAAACAGTCAGTTATGTGAGGTGAAATTATATTACTCAGTGTATAAATTCGGGAATATTTATTTAGAATGGCTTTAGTTACAAGTTTCACACAGAGCCAGATCTATTCTTAACACTTCATAAGGCTGTGATATCCTAGTACTAACAACAAGGTGATAATTTCCCTCAGGTGTTTCATGAGACATATTTTCCTTTAAATCTATTTTGGATCTTGATTGGCTTTCACCCTAAAGAACACTGGTGTAACATGTACTTCCGCAGCCATGTTAATCTAGTTTAACATATGAGACTGGTAGTGTTTTGTTCTGGACTACTTTTGACTTGCCATATATTGCCTTACATTAGTATTTAGCTATTTACATCTAGTTTATATTTATGCTAAATTTGTCAAAGCTTGTGACTCTGCTGCTCTTACACCTAAAAATTTTTTTATTCTCTGAACAAGTGCTTTTTAATGCAATCTGTTCCCAATATGGGAAGTTTCGTTAAACAATATCTCTAGTATGCTACTATTAAAACCCTAAAGCTGGAGATAGCATTTCATATGGAATAGTGGAGTAAGGCCTCCATAAATGTACTTCTCCCTAAAAGCAACAGAAAAAATTGGCAAAAATTATCAAAATCAACTTTTTCAATTTCTCTGGAAATTAGCCAAAGACTTGTAAAAATATGAGAAATGTTTATTCAAGGAAAAAAAAGCTGCTGCCCTTTGGTAAAAACAACAGTATTTGCGGCAACTTTACCTCTTCCTAACTCACTCTCCTGAGCTCTGCAGAATTCTTAAAACCCAGCAGCCTCCCAACCATGGTAGCTGTGATAAGCAGAAGTTATGCCACTATTGGAAGGGGAAGACGGAGTCTGGACCTCAAAATGACCTTCACTAGAGTATTGTCACTATTTGATCTTTCTGACAGCTGCATGTAAAAGCCTCATTTATAGCATGTTGTCATTATTCCACCTGGTTAGGAACTTCCCCTGCAGGAAAATATCTGTTCCCAAAGTGTGTGTAAAAAACATTCAGCAAAAATTGTTTAACATGGGAGCTGCCTAAGGCTGCAATATCAGTTTAGGTTAAATAAAAACTTGACTAAAATTTTAAAAGGAAGATCTGGGGAATAAGATGTCCATAGTGGTTCTGAAAAGCTCAGACATATTTCTGAAGTTTTAAAAGTCCATGTACATATGCCGAGCTAGGTGCATGTCTAGGAAAAGCCTGAGAGAGTCTCAGTCTATCACCACTAGCTGATTTTGAGGCCTTGCCTAAAAAAGAAATAAAGAATATGTGAGTTTGTAAAACTCCTGAGAATTTTCCAACAAACAGAACTTCTCAAGAAAGAGTGACTTATTAGTTCAAGGCAATTAAGGAAATCTCTGACAATCATTAACTGATCACTAAGTTAACCAAGGGATAATATTCAGTGGCTACGCATTACAGGAAATGCAAACTTTACAACAGAATTAGCCCATAAATTAATCAACTAACTAAATATCAGCAGCATCAGTAGCAATAAAAACACCAAAACATTCACAGCATTAAACCTGGAGTGGGGTTTGATTTCTGGACTTCCCACATTATAATATCACAAAAGGTTAAAACGTCCAGCTTTCAGCCAAAAAAAAAAAATGCAATTCATAGAGTAACACAAAATACGGTCCATGATTTGGAAAAAAAAGCAGTATATAGAAATTGACCCAGAAAGTGTCCAGATGTTGTACTTATTAAACAAAGACTTTAAATCAAACATTATAAATATGATGAAATAACTAAAACAAATGATGTCTAAATAATTAAAACGAATTATAACTACAATGGCTCACCAATATTATATTTCACTAAAAAGATAGAAGTTATAAAAGAAGCAGCAAATAGGAATCCTAGAATTGAAAAGTACAATAAATAAAATGAAAAAAAAATCATTAGAGGAGTTCAGTAGAAGATTTGACCTGACAGAAGAAAGAATTGATGAATCTGAAGTTAAGTTCAATTGAAATTATCCAGTTTGAGGAAGAACAAGAAAAAAAAGGATAAAAATTAGATAGTTTCAAAGTTTATAGCATACCAACAAATGTACCAAACTTTGTGTAATGACAGTGTGAGAAGAAAACAAAGAAAAACAAAAAATATTTGAGAACATATTGACTTAAAACTCTCAAATTTAGCGTTCCTGCTGTGGCTCAGTGGTATTGAACCTGACTAGTATCCATGTAAATGTGGATTTGATCCCTGGTGTTGCCATGAGCTATGGTATGGCTTGGATCCCACTGCACAGCCAGCACCTGCAGCTCCAATTTGACCCCTACTCCAGAAATTTTCATAAGCCATGGGTGGGACCCCAAAATAAACTTCCCAAATTTTGTTCTTAAAAGCACAACATTATTTTAGAGATCTAAGAAGCTCAATAAATCACAGATAAAGTAAACTCTAAGACAGCCACACCTTGGCAGATTGTAGTCAAAGTGTTATTAATCAAAGATGGAGAATCTTGAAAATAGCAAGAAAACAATGAACACATCATGTACAGAGGATCTTTAGATGACTTATCAGAAAACATAGAGACTAAAAGCAGTAGAATGGAATTCAAAACGCTGAAATAAAAAGACTCTAAAACCAGAATTCTGAATGCAGGAAAACTATCCTTCAAAATGATAGACTTAAACAGAGACTTTGTAACTACTATAACTGTTTTATGACAAATTCTAAGGAATAAATTGTAAGGGCATTATATGGTAACTTAAATCTGCACAAAGCAAAACAGAGTCCAGTAAAGTTAACCATATTGGTAAAAAAGACATACAGTTTAAAATATATTTTTTTGTAACTATTTTCTTCTCCTGATTTAAAACACAAATGCAGCACAAGCATTATTTATATAACTTTGTTGATGGACATAAAATGTATAAAGATGTGAAGAAGGAGGTAGTATTAGAGTTATATAGGAGTAGATTTTCTGTACATTTTGAAATTGTCAGTATTAATTTAACGTAGATTTTTAAAAAATTAGGATGTTAATTTAATCTGAAGATTAAATCACCAAGAAAACAACTAAAACTATTGTAAATGGAACAAGGAATTATATGGCACAATAGAAAATATCTATTGAAAATAAAATAAGGCAGTAATGAGGGAGAGAAAGAGACATATAAATTGTGGAGAACAATTAGCAAAATTACATGTGTGAATTTTAATTTGTCAATAATTATATTAAATGTAAATGCATTAGACACTCCATTTAAAACATATTGTCATAATGAACAAAAATTCATGATCAAACTATGTACAATCTACAGCAAATATATTTTAGATACAAATACAAATAAAATAATTGAAAATTAAGTCAGAAATAGATCCACAGACATAGAAAAAATATTTACGGTTACCAAAGAGGAGAGGGAGGGAGGATGGGAAATTAGGAGTATGAAATTAACAGATAGAAACTACTACACATAAAATAGATAATCAATAAGGATTTAATGTATAGCACAAGGAATTATATTCAGTATCTTGTAATAACCTATAGCTGAATATAATCTGAAAAAAATAATTGAATCATTTTAGTGTACACCTGAAACTAACACAATAGTGTAAATCAACTTTATTTCCTTAAAAAATAGTGAAAGAAAGAAAGAAAGAAAAATCATTGGAAGAAGATATACCATGTAAACACTAATCAAAGAAATCTGGAATGACTAAACTAATAAAAGGCAAAACTGATAAACATATTTAACAGTAGCAAAGAGGAACACTTTTTGTAATAGTGAAGTCATAAGAATAGCTAACAATAGAACCCCCAAATACTCAAAGTGAAAACTGATGGAATTAAAATTGAAAGAGATAATTCAACAGTAAGTGTTGGAGATTCAATTAATCCACTTTTAATAATGGATAGTACAACAAGGCCTGAGATCAACAAGAATACTATTTATATAAAATGTCCAAAATGAGCAAATTTATAGAGACTGTAAGTAGGTTAGTAGTTGCCTGGAGCTTGAGAATTGGGGAGATGGGGAATGATTGCTAATAAATATGCTAACAAGTATGAAGTTTCTTTTGAGAGTGATAACATATTCTCAAATTAGATTGGCATAATGATTGCACAACTCTAGGAATAAGCTTTTAAAAAGCCATTGAATTGTATACTTTAAGTGGGTGAATTTAATGGCATTGCATCTCAGTAACAGGGTTCCAAAAAAAAAAAAAAAAAAATGCTTGATGTAGCTGTTCTGTCCTATGGAACCTGTAACCTAGATTTTTTTTTTTTTTTAAACCTAGCAGCAAAGGGGAATAAGCATTGGGTAAACTGAATAGGATCCTTAAGAGAAATATAAATAAAGTGTTAATGACAGTGTGTGTGTGGGGGGGTGAAATCAGACATTTTCCTGAAGAAATCATATTTCCCTGGGTCTTGTAAGACTGATAAATGCTGGTATTCAAAGAAGGAGGGTAAAAAATATTCTATAAGTATGGGGACAGTAGGATGGTAATATGTATTGCTTACAGGAAGTGAGTAGTCTGATTTGTTGGATATGTTACAAGTTAGAAAGTACCTATTATAGCATGAAGTATGGAAAAAATGAGTTGAAAACAATAAGGTAGAAAAACTATATTTCTAAAGAAAGGAATACATTCTTTAGTTCAGGAAGTTACACGAAGAATCTAGCTGCAAAACAAGAGCTGAAGCCATCCATTTTCTTTTAATCTCTAAATCCCTTAGAATAAGAAGATACAAGCACATGAAAGTTTTCAACATCACCGATAATTAGAGAAATGCAAATCAAAACTGCTATAAGATACCACCTTGCACCACTCAGAATGGCCATCATTAACAAGTCCACAAATAAATGCTGGAGAGGGTGTGGAGAAAAGGCAACCCTAATACAGTGTCGGTGGGAATGTAAATTGGTACAGCCATTATGGAAAACAGTATGGAAGTACCTGAGGAAACTAAATATATAACTAACATACGACTCAACCCCACTCTTGGGCATATATCCAGACAAAACTTTCTTTGAAAAAGACACACGTACTCATACGTTCATTGCAGCACTATTCTCAACCCCACTCTTGGGCATATATCCAGACAAAACTTTCTTTGAAAAAGACACACGTACTCATATGTTCATTGCAGCACTATTCACTGTAGCCAAGACATGGAAACAACCTAACTGTCCATCAACGGATGAATGGATTAAGAAGATGTGGTGTATATACACAACGGAATACTACTTGGCCATAAGAAAGAACAAAATAATGCCATTTGCAGCAACATGGATGGAACTAGAGACTTTCATACTAAGTGAAGCAAGTCAGAAAGAGAAAAATAAATACCATATGATATCTCTTCTATTTGGAATCTAATATATGGCACAAATTAACCTTTCCACAGAAAATAAAACCTTGGACTTGAAGAACAGACTTGTTCTTCAAGGCGGAGGGGGAGAGAGTGGGAAGGACTCGGAATCTGGGGTTAATAGATGCAAACTATTGCCTTTGGAATTGAAAAACAATGAACTACTGCTGTATAGCATGGGAACTATATCTAGTCACTTATGATAGAGCATGATGGAGGATAATGCAAGAAAAAGAATATATATGTATGTGTAATTGGGTCACTTTGCTATATAGTACAAAATTGATGGAACACCGTAAATCAACTATAATGGAAAAAACCAAATTATTTAAAAAAGAGAAAGGAATGCAAAGGATTTGATCTCAGATTATAATTAGGAGAGTTAATGAGACAAGGAGGCCAAGGACAGATTTTCTCTGAAGGGAACACTAAAGCACATACTGAAGGGTGATCAGAGGCTTTCTGTGTGAAGGGAGAGTGGGCAGAAAGAGGCTTGTGTGGGTGGGGGGTGCTTTCATACTCAGGGCAAGCTTTAAGGCTTAGAGATAGGAAAGAGCTTGATAACTTGGAGACATATTTAAAAACTTGTGCTATACAGTAGGTCCTTGTTACAAATCTATTTTACATATAGTATTGTGTACTGTATAGCACAGGGAAGTCTATTTACTGCTGTGTGGTAACCTATATGGGAAAAGAATCTGGGGGGTAACAGATATATGAACATGTATGACTGAGTTACTTTGCTGTACACCTGAAACTAACACAACTTCCTGGGTCAGCTCTACTCCAACAGAATTTATTTTTAAAAAAATTTAAAAAAAGAATAAGAAAACAGAAAAAGGGAAGAGAACCAATAAACTGTGGGTTTTTAGCATCATAAATCACTACCATCGGTTGATTTTTGATAGAGTACTTACCCATTAGTGACATGTAGGAAAAGCTAGAGGAAAGAAAATGAAAGAAAACTAATTACCCAGTTTTGGGATACAAGGATCACCCTTTAATTATTTAGAATTCTATAGCAAAAGAAAAGTCATTTATGTAGTAGACACAATTGTGGTGCAAAGGATGATTGTGCCCTATGTTGAGTTCTCAGTTCATCATATAATACTTATGTGTCCACAGCCAGGTCACTTAACCTTGTAAGCAACCATTATTACACTTGTGAAATGTTGTTACAATATCAGCTATTCAATTTTCAGTGACTTAACAGATTCACACAATGTCAGGCTCTTTCTTAGTATAATCTGAAATAAGCACACAGAATTCCAATTGCCCTTGCAAAGATCATCATGTCCAGTCACCGCACACCAAAGTCACAATACAGGCTCCAGAAGAACAATCTTGAAAAGGCTATTAAATCTGAAATGGTTATCCAGTATTTCCAAAAATCTCCTGTAAGCATGACATGGAAATGCAACACTATTAAAATACAGAGCAAGATATGTGGATTCAATTTTACCACTTCTGGTGAAATGATATTAAAGTCCTAGCTCATGCAATAATAAATGAGGGGAAAAAATGTGGGATAATTAGAAAAGGAGACTTAAAAAAAAACTTTTTCATTGCTAAGATTTTTTACTAAGAAAATCTATGAGAATAAATAGATATACAAGGAAATGTAACAAATGAATTTGGCATAATAAGCAAACACAAATCAATAACATCCATATACTGTCAGTAAATACATAGGAAGTATAAAAGAAAAAGGTAACATTCACAACAGCAATGAACCTTATAAGACACCTAGGAATAATTCTAAAAGTATTTTTTTTCCTTTATACAATAAAAGACTATATAGGGAAATAAAATGAAATGTAAAAATATGAAGAGATAAGTCAGTAGATGGCAAGGTAAAATTTTCTAAAGATATCAAATTTGTTCACGTTAATCTGTAAATGTAATGCAATACCAATCAGAATCTCTTTAGCTATTTCATGAAATTTTATGTCAATCCTGAAATTCATATACTAAAGAGTAGAAATAAACAATAACAAGGAAGATTTCTGATAATACATGAAGGAAATTCTTCACAAGTAGCTAAAAAAATTTAAGGTCTCAAAACTTAAGACATTCTTCTATTTAATCTGGATAGATGAACAGACCCATAGAATTTCTTTTAAAAGCTTAGAATTTTGCACTTATAAAATTTAGATATATGATGGAGATGACAATAGAGAAAGCATCAACTATTCAATAAACAGTTCTGGATCAATTAATCAATTGATTTGTACCACATATTATACAGGGGAAATGTAAATGTGGATAGCAAAACCTTAAGCTTCTAGAATGACTTAGGAGACTATCCTTTTGAACTGGTAATATACAAGGATATTAAAACAGGACACAGAAACCAAGGTCGTAAAGGAAAATATTGATATATACGGATATATTTAAAAAACAATAGCAACAAGAAGAAAAGTGATGCTAATGCACCATGAACATACATATATAGCCTGGGAGGAAATATTTGCACATCATATAATCAACAAATGAATAATATCCAGAATATAAAAGGACTTCTATAAGTCAAAATGAAAAGACAACCCAATCAAAAATGAAGCAAAGGATTTGAAGATAATTTTATAGAAAAGGTTGTCTTCCCTTGAACTTAGAGAAATGTGAATTTAAAAATACAACATTATGTTCACTGGCTTACAGAAAAAACAACAATCACATGGGAATAATGTAAAAAATCAGAGATTTATATACCCAGAAACTAGGCATAAATAGAGTCGTGTTAGCAAGAAAGGTGAAAATCTGCAAGAAAACCAGAGTATACACTTCAACTCAATAAATTTATTTTTACAAAACCTTTAGTGCAGCATTTCTACAAGGAAGCACAAGACCATTGTCTACAGGAATTTGTATCCAAGTCATTACAACACTGTGCACAAAGGTCAAAGTTGGGAACAACTATCCTTCAGTAGGAAAACAGATAAGTAAACTATGGTAAATGCTTATGATTGACTATCATAGAGCTATTAAACTGAATACAGTTAGAATAAATAAGCAATGAAGTCCTATTGTACAGCACAGAGAACTATATACAGTCTCTTGGGACAGGCCATAATGGAAGATAATATGAGAAAAAAAATATATATACATACATATACATACACATACATATACATATATATATAACTGGGTCACTATGGTGTACAGCAGAAATCGACACAACACTGTACATCAACTATACTCTAATAAAAAAAAAGCTAGAACTGTGCATATCCAAATGGATGCATCACACAAGTAACAAAGATTAATAAAAACCCAATTTAATTTATAAAATAATGTATTTAGATGATTCATTTTATCTACATTTGAGAGCATACAAATCAATAACGTGCATTATTATGGGTATATGAACACACAGGAAAGGTAGCAACACATACATGGGAATGGTATATACAAAACTCAAGATAATGAGTACCTCAAAGAAAGGAAGAGGACAAAATGAGAGTGCAAAGGGATTCATACAGAGTTTCCAGATACATCTGTAATGTTTTATCGCTTAAAAGGAAGATCTGGAGAAAATAGGACAAATGTTAAAACTTTACAAAGCTTAATACTGGGGTACCAATATTCATTAAATTATTCTTTAAGCTTCTGGTATTTTGAAGTTTCCTTTAATAAAAGTAGAAAAGAAATCAGGGACTGAGGGTGAGGAGAAAAGCAATGATATGGATATACAAGGAATTTTAAAATACCAAGAAAGGAAGTTGTAATTTTTAAGACCAAATACCGTTCCCCTCCAAAAGATCAAGCTTAGAAGAATAAATTTAGGAATCTTTATACTGTTTTGCTTTGATCCTTAGTTCTAACCCCACATTTCTCAGTTTTATTATATTCTTCTCTCAGAACAAGATCCAAACTCTAGCATCTTTACTGGATTCTAGACATTCATACATTTGTTTTTAAATAAACAGAATCTGGTTTTATAAGCATCAAATGTACCATGCCTCCCCAAACTGGAATGTGGTCATAGAATGCCCCTTTACAGCTTATGGGGATTAATAAGATGTTTTAAAGTATTCAAATGTAGATTAAATATGTATAATATACTTGAGGTGAATAAAAAAAGATTCTCCTTTGAAATACATTGGTCCAGACAATGGAGGGGAATATTTCAGTCTCTGAATGAAGATATACTGAACAAACTGGCTCAGTAGAAAAGCATCACTATAGGTGATAAGAAAAATAGGCTCTGGCACATGGAAATGGATGAAGAGAATGTATAGTTATGCACCTGCCATGAGTCATTTATGTGAGACTGACTGTGAATACCATTTGAGATCAGCTTTAACTCTGAAGTTTTTTTAAAAAATTAAATTACATATACATGTATATGTATATATAACTTTCTATGACTTAGAAATGTAAACTATCAATTTTTATTATCTAAGCATAGTGCATATGATATTGCTTAAAGTGACCGATTACTTGGAGAGTCAATGAATGGAGTGAATGAGACAGAATCTAAATTTTATAAGGACTAAATTAAGTTCAAAGAATACAATGAGTATTAGGAAACAGTTGCACTGTGTTGTCTCCAAAGATGGATTAAATTCAAGAGAAAAAGGACAGGCAATACCAATGATGCCAAGCCAGAAAGCTAATAAGACAAGGGGCATGTGCCAGGTACAATTAGCTGCCTGTCAGAGTTCATAGAATACAGTGTTTAATCCCGAAGTGTTTCTGAGCTCTGCTCTCAAAAAGGACATTAAGGGGATTGAGATTCACAGGCAACAGACATCTTCAAGTATAGAAACACAGGTGTATTGACCTTAACTGCTTGTTTTGATGTAAAAGACTGAATAAAAGTCTCAGTGAAAGATTATTTGCCCCATATCTCCGGAAAATAACACTTTGATTGTGCAGCAAAAGTGCTGGAGTGCAGGAATGACTGAAAAAAACAGAAATCTTTTCTAAGTCTCCTCTTAGATTTATGCTTTGTTGTCTACTGTGGAATAAATATAAATATAAAGCAATATAATCTTTTGTAGTGGCATTATAAAGTTTAGTTTATAAGTCCACAGAAGGTTTTGAATAAATTCTCGACACAAAGCTAACACTTTTATATATTTAGCAATTATTTTTACAGTCTTTACAGAGTGCTAGGGTCTGGTCTAAAGCTTTAGAAAAGTAGCTTGCTTAATTCTTATTACAGCTCTATTAGGTGGGTATTATAATCTTGCCCTTAATAGGGCAAAACTGAGGTGAAATAAGGAACTTGTTCAAAGTCACACATCTGAAACAGGTGATTTTATCAAAACCCATGATCTTAACAGCTACTATATATATGTGTGTATTCTAAATAGGAATCCCAGTGCATATAGGTGGATATCATGGAGAAAAAAGAAACAGTTCTCCCTTCTGGAATTTTTGCAAGAGTTTTACTTCTAGTCCAGAATAAGTCCATAAGCAAGATACTCAACTGTCATGTCTAAAATGTTTGAATGTAGAATGAAAAATGAATTCAATGACTACAAGGAAGGGGAAAAAGAGGAAAATGTATTTACCATCTCTGTAATGGTAAAAACAATCAAACACTCACAATAATGGAAATTGGATGTTGTGGGTAGAGGGTAGACTCCATTCTTAACCCCTGCATTAATGTATTTAAAACATTTTATTTAATAACTCATTGAAATAGCTCTAATTTAAAATGTCTGAAATCTGATATTTGAAGTAAAAACAAACAAACAACCAAAAAAAACAACTAAATATTTCAGCCATCACACAGTCTAACCAAACTAAACTATTCATAATATTCAGGATCTTTTATAACAGTCATAGGAAATATTAGTATCACATAAACTCATATTAATCACACACTTAATGACTTACTCTCTACTAGATGCTTTGTGATTACTGAGGGAGTTAATGTAGTTTTTGCTCAAAAAAGCTTACAGTATAGAATGTCAGAATTCGTGGATGAATCAACTAGAGACCAATTCAAGAGCGACTATGATGTAGTTTGGTATATATCATAACTATAAAGCCTGCAGGGATTGGACACGTGTATAATGAATGCAAATACTTCTTCAAGGAAATAATCTGGGTATTGGGGGAAATAATTGAATTTAAGTTAGAAAGGATGAGAGGCAAGATAGAGTGAATTTTTTTTCTGTCTTTTATAGGGCCGCACTCGCGGCATATGGAGGTTCCCAGGCTAGGGGTCGAATCAGAGCTATGGCTGCCGGCCTGCTCCGCAGGATCTGAGCCACGTCTGCAACCTACACCACAGCTCACAGCAACGCCAGAGATCAAACCCACAACCTCATGGTTCCCAGTCGATTCATTAACCACTGAGCCACGATGGGAACTCCAAGACAGAGTGATCTGAGAGACAACGAGTTAGAGTGTGAGCTCTAGAATTTGACTTACTGGATTCTAACACTACATAGGTAAACTCAAGCAAGTAATTTAACTTGTCTCATCTTTGTGATAGAAATAATAGCACCTGTTTTAAAAGATTTGAATAGAACTTCAGAGAGGTTGAGAGTTCCTGTCATGGCTCAGGGGAAACAAATCTGACTAGTACCCAGGAGGATGCAGGTGCCATCCCTGGCCTTGCTCAGTGGATTAAGAATCTGTGTGTTGCCATGAGCTGTGGTGTAAGTTGCCTGAGCAAATTGGCTCCCTCATTGCTGTGGCTGTGGCCAGCAGCTGTAGTTCTGATTTAACACCTAGCCTAGGAACTTCTATATGCCACACCTTTTGCCCTAAAAAGACAAAAAAAAAAAAAAAAGGTCAACTTAATACTGAGAGTCAAGAACAAAGACCAGCTGATAACATTATTATTATTACTTACGGAGGAATAAATGTGAAAAAGAAAATTATGAGAAGTATTTACAAGTCTTTATTACTTTGATTCATGATCGGTGATTTCATGAGTTTCAATAAATTCATGATTATACAGTGGAAACTGCATTTAGCTGAAAGAAATATAGCGATTTTTAGCAACAATTAACCTAAAAAACAAGAGCAATTGAAGGCCCACGCACACACTTTTCTTCCTCTCCACTCCAGTTCTTTTCCTTCACATGAGCTGAGAATCTCAGCTCAGAGGTACAGAGGAAGGAAGAAAGGGGGAGGAAAAACAGTGAGTCTAAATAGCTAGTAAACTTGAACAGTGCTGAAATGTAATATCCAAACAACTGTCAAACGTATAAGAAGCCCTTTTTATTAACCAGATGCTACCAGGCCTGAGCAAACACAGAAGAGCGTCCCCAGCACAGGGCACTGCTTTTCTTTGACAGGTCTGATTCATGAAACAGATGATTTGTTATTTATTGATCAGAGACTGATTCTACTCACAGAGTTAAGAAGAAGCTTGATAAAAGGCAATCATGCATCTCATTTGGTTAGGAGCAAAAATACTGTCTATTGACTTGCTGTGTCAACAGGCTTTGATGATACAACATCCAGATGTTCAACATGTGCAAACTTCAGAAACAAAACAAAACAAATCGAAATGGGCCTCTTCTGCCACAAAAGAGAGAAAAATATTCAAAACATGTCCCATAGAAAAAAGAACTCATCAGGACCACAGAATATAATCAGAAATGCATTTTTAATCGAAAATAAGATTCACTGAATTGTTTTTCATTCCTTCATTTTGTTAATGATTATTTATTGAGGACTCTCTGTGTCTAAGGCGTTGTGGGAAGCACTGTCTTGACATGTAAAATGTTCTATATGTAAATTCAGAGTTCTAGGAAATTACTGCTCCACATAAAGTTTTACCAAAATGCTCAAAGCAAGCTTGATACCTTTTCATCTTCCACATATCAAAGCTTCTATTAAGTTAATTATTTTTCAGTCTTAGTATCATAACACAGTTGCCATTTGTTCTTTCTTATTCAGGAAATTCTTTCAGCTTTGTTTTTTCTCACCAATCAGTTCAACGGAAAGCTACATATAACTGGGTTTTGAGATAAGACACATGACTATTTAGTATGAAAGAGTGGAAGCTTTTATATTCTAGTTTAGTGCATTTTAAATATGACGCTGAAATTTGCACAACATTAGTTGTGCCACATGGTAATTTTGTATTTTTCCAAAAACTATTAATGATCAAAAACACTAACCTGTATTTTGTCACTTGAGGATTTATAGATTTTTTTCCCCTTTTCCTAAGTATGCTCTAAAAACAGGAAAGAGAGCTATCTTATCATCTGAGGTTAGGTGTTAAATCATTTTCTTTTCAACATTTTTTTTCTGAGAATGACCTCATCCAAGATGGAGTGGTAAATATGTTTGAAGGCAATTAAGACTCTCAATTCATTTTGGCTAGTATTAGAAAAACAGATTTTCTTTTCCTTCTCACAGGTGTCTCAGTAATAGATGGCATGAAGCTATCATCCCTGGCCTTTCAGTTTATCAAAACTAGTTAAACACCACATCAGAAATAATACCTTCATTATCATACAAGTGCACTAAGTTGTAAAGTTGATAGCAAGACTCTTCAGCAATTATAATGAGTTGCCACATTTGCAGTACCATCATACAGAGGCTTGCCTTCAGAAACAAAACTTCTCAGAAAACAGAAATTCACCAGCTTATTTATCTTGATTATAAAATATAGCAGAGTATGGTGCAAAGTAGATGGGTTATGGAATTAGACAAACTTGGATATCACTCCCAGTTCTGCCTCTTAAAGTAGCATCAGTTGACCTCTCTGAATCTTTCCTTTCTTGATCTATGTTTGGATTGTGATTCCTAGCTCTAAGTTTTGTTGGACTGAAGCTGCGTTCAGACCATGTATTTTAACAAGGTCATCTTACAGCATGGCTATAACCATGCTGGCTTTTGGTACATTTAGAAAGAAAAATATTAATTTCTTTTTCATTACTTGCCTTATAAGGCTAAGAAGATTAAACAGATAATTGAGAGCTTCAAAGAAAAGTCAAAGCAATCAGATTTTTTTTTTGAAATCATATTAAACAGCACTTTTTTTTTCTGGTGAAGAATATTGCCCTTCACTAGTTCACAATTTGATTGGACATAAAATCGCCCCAAATTCAGAATTTGGATACTGCATCTCTAAAGGGTAATCTAACATACATCCAATTTATTTGCAAATTAAATATACATAAAAAAGCTCTATACAATATTATTGCTACTTTTGTACTTTGAATTGGATTTGCTAATAAATATAGTAAATATAGAATACAAAATATCACTTTGTTGGAGTTCTCACTGTGGTGCAGTGTGTTAAGTATCTGGTGTTGCCACAGCTGTGGCATAGGTAACAGCTGCAGCTCAGATTCCATCCCTGGCCCAGGGACTTCCATATGCTGGGGGTGCAGCCATAAAAAACATTGCTTTGTTGAAGCTCTTTTTTAGTTATTCATTTATTCTTCAAACATTTATTGAGTACTTATTTTGCCTCAAAAGGAAAACACCACTTTGTTTTGAACATTGTAAAATATTACTTAAATTGGGTGGCATATCCAACCTCTTAATTTTAATATATTCTTTTTAGCATTATAACTTGAGCATCAGGAGGAAATTACCCATTATGGCCAGGCACTCTGTTGTTTGCTTCTCCTGTGTTGTCTCTAATCTTTAAAATAACCTTATAAGGTCAGTGTTACTTTCCACATTTTACAGATGAAGAGTTAAAATTAACGAAGTTAAGTTTTAGAAGTTTAAGGTCAAATAATTAGTGGCAAAGCTGTATTTGAACTCAGGTTAAGGCACTAAAACCAGATCTTTTTTCATCAGGCCTAAGAACAGTAGCATTTCTGGTATTATGAGAGACAAAGCTGGAAGTGTTTATAATACTTTTTTTTTTTTTGCCTTTTGTCATTTTAGGGTCGCACCCGCGGCATGTGGAGGTTCCCAGGCTAGGGGTTTAATCAGAGCTGTAGCCGCCGGCCTACACCACAGCCACAGCAATGCAGGATCCAAGCCACGTCTGCAACCTTCACCACAGCTCACGGCAACGCCGGATCGTTAACCCACTGAGCAAGGGCAGGGATAGAACCCGCAACCTCATGGTTCCTAGTCGGATTCGTTAACCACTGCGCCATTGACGGGAACTCCTATAATAACTTTTAGACACCTACGCCACAAGTGCAGCAACTCCGAATCTTTTAACTCACTACACCAGGCCTGGGATTAAACCTGACCCTCCACAGTGACCCAGGCCACTGCAGTCAGGTTATTAACACATTGTACCACATTGGGAACTCCAGGAGAATATTTTCAAATTTGGCGTTATTAAAGTTATTTGGAGTCATCCATTGCAGACATCAAGGATGGCTGCATGTAGCCTAGCCTAGCACTAATGTAGGTCTTCTGAGGAATGAAAAAAATTTACTTTCAGTAATTTTACCATCGAGTTAAAATAGAATTTTGATGAAATAGGGAGAAAATGGTATTTACACAGTGGAAGAAAAGATCTTCCACTTTTCAGCCTACTTTTAACTTAACTTTTAAATCACTTCTCTTGTTCCTCTAATGTAATCATGTTTCATCGCTATCTTTTTAACCACACTTTTCTCTCTTTGAGGTTAAAAGTCATAAAAGTAGAATGTCACCATTTTTGCATCCTCAGTCTTCAACACAGTGTCAAAATGTTATGAACAAATGAAGAACTTTATGGTTATTAAATGGAATAACACCTGTTTGTATCTTCCTTTACCCATAAGGTTATAATTTTATAGAAAATAAAGACATCCCTAAAGTCCATTGTATTTCAATGTAAATTCAAAGTTCTAAAATAATTCACTACTTATTGTGTATTTAATAAGTATAACCCATCAATCATAGCTATTGTGAAGGCTTATTAAGATTAGTAGACTATTAAGAACACACAATTCCCATTCTTGCTTCCCTGTGTAACTTTGAATTAATCATCTGATATTATTTTTACATTCTAGGTTACTTTCCCTTGAAAAGTTAAGGAGTGCAAAACTAATAATTATCAAAGTTTTTATTAATTTTAAAACTTTTTTATAACTAAGAAAGTTGACCAAAACCTGGACATTATTTGTGTGCTCCTAGAATCTAACAGACCCAGTTTCATGCCTAGGGAAAAAAAAAGAGACAACTTAATTTTAACTCAAATCTTGCAACAATAGAAAAAAAATGAATATAAAGAAGCCAAAGAGCCCAGAAAGTTCCATTTTCCCTGCCATAGTGTTCTACTACCAAAGAAAATGTCACAAAATGAAGCATCACATTTACATTCCTGAGAATAGTATTACCATACAAAAATGAATACTTTTTTCAGCTATTGTGAATTTGATCAAAGTTAAATTTGAAAATAGCTTTTCTGTAAGGAGAAGGACAGATTCTCCCTCTAGTCAAAATATTCATTTTTTAAAGAACAAATTAGCAAATACTGAAGAAATAAATAACATTTTTTTGTGGCATAAACTGGCATCACTAGTAAGTATTCTATACATGGCTAGTGGGAAATCTTTCAAATTCTCACGTTATTATTAAATATTACTTTAAGTGAGAATCAAACTAATCTAAAACATACATTAGATGTCAAATTAAACCAAAACAATGTCATCGCAAATTCAAAACGTGGCCAGAAATGCAATGGCTTAGAAAGTACAATAAACTGTCATGTGGGAATTCTATACATAAAACAGATCACCAAATCTAAAGAAACAATACAAACTAAAGAGGCAGATTTCTGACAGGTTTCTCCCATCTTAATGAAACAAGTTTCAGTGGAGAACTTAAAAGATTAAAAACTCACAACAAAATAACTGCCACACATTTTTCTTAGGACCGTGACCACGACCCCAAATGGAGTAGAGTTTTGGCAGTTCTCCCATAATGGGATCAGTGGAGACAGTCAAGCTAAATGGAACACAAAAGAACCTGCATTTTGTAAGTTAGTTGTCTAACTTGAGCAAATAAACCATATATTGGCTAAATGTCCAGTTCATGTTATAGTAGGTAGATGTAATACAAATCCCAACTATAGTTGTCTCCAGAGTAATAGGCAATTTCTAGAAACAACACATCCAGTTTTGGCAACTATTTGGCTTAAATCCCATGTTATTGCCTTGGAATTATTCTATTTTTCATAGTTTAAGAAAATCTGTGGAATGATTTCAGGAGGATAGGTTTAACTTCTCTCTAAAGATCTGGTAGAATTCATCTGTGAAGCCATTTGGTACTGAACTTTTGTTTATTGGGAGTTTTAAAATTACTGATTCAATTTTAATACTGGTAATTGATGTTTATATTTTCTATTTCTTCTTGGTTCAATCTTGGGAGATTTCACTTTTCTAAGAATATGTCCGTTTCTTCCAGGTTGTCCATTTCATTTGGGTAGAGTTGGTCATACATAGTCTTTGTATTTCTGTGATGTTGATTATAACGTCTCCTTTTTAATTTAAGATTTTGTTGATTTGGGCCCTCTCCTTTTTTTCCACCTAATGATTCTGGCTAAAGTGTTATCAATTTTGTTTATCTTTTCAAAGAACAAGCTTTTAGTTTCATTGATCTTTTCTATTGTTTCATTTATTTCTGCTTTGATCTTTCTGATTTCTTTCCTTCTACTAACTTTTGGTTTTGTTTGCTCTTTTTTCTCTAGTTATTTTAGGCATAAGGTTAGGTTGCTTTGAGATTTTTCTTGTTTCTCCAGGTAAGCTTGTCTTTCTATAAATTTCCCTCTTCAAATTACTTTTGATGCATTCCATAGACTTTGGATCATCATGCCTTTGTTTTCATTTGCATCTATTTTTTTAAATTTCTTCTTTGATTTCTTCAGTAATCCATTGGTTGGTTTGTAATATATTGTTTAGCTTCTGTGTTTTTATGTTTTTTGATTTTTTTTTCTTGTAGTTGATTTCTAGCCTCATAGCATTGTGGTCAGAAAAGATGCTTGATATGATTTGTTTTTTAAGTTTACTGATGACTTAACTTTGAGACCCAACATGTGATCTATCCTGGAGAATGTTCCATGTGCACTTGAAAAGAATGTTTATTCTGCTGCTGTCAGATGGAATGCTCTAAAAATATTGATTAAGTTCATCTGGTCCAGTGGAGCATGTAATGCCTGTGTTTCCCCATTGAATTTCTGTCTGGATTATCTATCCATTGCTGCATGTGTGGTGTTAAAATACCTCACTATTATTATTTTACTGTCAGTTTCTCCTTTTATGTCTCTTCACAATTGCATTATATTTTAAGGTGCTCCTGTGTTGGGTGCATATATGTTTACAATTGTTATATCTTCTTCTTGGATCAATTCCTTAATCATTAGGTAGTGTCCTTCTTTGGTTCTTGTAACAGTCTTTATTTTAGTCAATTTTGTCTGATATGAGTATTGCTACTATGGCTTTCTCTTGATTTCTATTTGTGTGGAAGTCCTTTTTCCATCCCTTCTCTTTAAGTCTATGTGAATTTCTAGATCTGAAATGAGTCTCTTGTTGGCAGCATGTATATGGGTGCTGCTGTAGTTTCCATTCAGTACATCTACATCTTTTGGTTGGAGCATTTAGTCTGTTTATATTTAAAGTAATTATCAGTATGTATGTTCCTACTGCCATTTTTTGTGTGTGTAGCTGTTATAGATTTTTTGGCTTGCACCATTTGCAATAGTCAAGAGATGCAAGCAACCTAAGTATCTACTGACAGATGAATGAATAAGACCTGCTATACTTGCTAGTCCATTGTATAATGGACTATTACTCAACCATAAAAAAGAATGAAATAGTGTAATTTTCAGCAACATGGATAGACTTAGAGAGCTTCACACTAAAGGAAGTAAGTTAGAGAAAGACAAATATCCTTTATATATGAAATATAAAAAATTGATACGAATGAACTTATTTACAAAGCAGAAATAGACTAAAAGATATAGAAAACAAACTTATGGTTATCAAAGGAGTCAGCAGCAGGGGGAAGGGAAAAGATAAGTTAGGAGTTTGGGATTAACATATACATGTTATAAAATACATAAAATAGATAAACAATGAGAATCTATTGTAGCTATACAGTAGGGAACTATATTCAACATCATTTGATACCCTATAAGGGAAAAGAACGTTAAAAAAAAAAGTATATAAACTGAATCCCTGTGATACACCTGAAAATAACAACATTATAAATTAACTACATGTCAATTTAAGATGATTAGACTTCCCTTGTGGCACAGTGGTTAAGAATCTGGTGTTGTCATTACACTGACTCAAGTTGCTGCTGTGATATGAGTTCAATCCCTGGCTCAGGAAGTTCCACCTGCCATGGATGTGACCAAAAGAAAAAAGATTAAAAAATAAACACATAAAATGCAAAAAAAAAGAAAATATATGGAAGATATTAAAGTAGTTTTGTCACACTGAAAGTATATTCTTTATTAAAACTAATTCTTTCATAAGTTCATTATAGAACAGTTACATTAAACATGTCTAGAATATTTAGAGATTTTGCTATGTGAAATGGTCAATGGTTAAAAAAATGATAGTGATATTTGTATCACCTATTTGATGATAAAAGAAAAAGTATTTTAAATCTAAGAACATTAAATATATAATTTCAGTTTTCTTAAAATATATACTTGTTTAAAAAAGTAAATTATTTTTCCTGCTAACCTAATGACTTAAGTATTTCAGGAATTTGACTTTTAAAAACATCACCTATACTGTATTACTACTGTTTTTAAAACTTTCCAAGGATCACATAATTTTATATTTTTATTAATAAATATTAGATTACACAGTAATTAATTGTGAGACAATTATATGCCTGTAAGGCAAAAGAGAGATACAGAAAAGCGTATAAAAGTCATTTTGCTGAAGTTATGTTACCAGTTTGTCATTCTGGTATTGGCAGATATTATCACTATATACAACTGATCACAGGCAGTGGCAAGTGACAACGTCTTGCTAGCAGTGAAGTGAATCCCAATTTGTTGATTCTATCCTTGAACAACGTATTTTTCCCAGATTGTTTTTTTCCACTTTTTGTATGATTTTTTTTTTTAATCTCAAAGTGTCCATTATAGACATAGCTTTGTTGTTCAGTTAGGTAGATGTGAACCCTGTTAATGAGGAAAAGACCCCAAACAGACTGTGATGTTTTTACTCTGGCTGACTAATTAGATTGCAGATAACACTTAATTGAATTATGAAGGATTAAGAAATATATTTAGTAACAGGGAATGCCCAAAAGAAGAGATATCTAAATGTAAAAATGATAGGCTTAGGGTATGTCATAGTCTCATCTGCTCCCTAAAATGAAATTAACGTGGTCTTAAATCATTTATATCATCCTCATCACGTATGATTGACTAAGACTGTTATGAGCAAGCCATTGAAAATACTGGAGACTCCAACTTACACTCATTTTGAGAGGACAGTAAATATTGATGCCACCACACTGTGTACCCATGAAAAATGCCAAACACATGTGTACAACATCCCAAAGGGTACTGCTGAATATTCTGTACAAATATTCAGGGAAATAAAGCAAACTGTGCAGTACAAGATGAGGTAGGCTAAAGGTTTCTGTGTAATCTCCAGCATGACAACTATGTCATATATTAAAGCATGGTAGGGTATGAGTAAGTGAGAGTATTACAGGGATAAGTATGTGTAGTAACAATTTGTTAAAAAATAGAAAAAAAAGTAATAGTGGTATTTGGGCTCATTAGTAACAATCTATTTATTACTCATGTTGTAACTGATGTCATTCAATTGTATGAGTATAGTGATTCCTTGTCTGAAAACTCAGGAAAAGAAAGGTACTTTAGAAAGATACTACTGTTATTTCTAAAATAGAGCAGAGTGTGAATGAGTTACGATCTTGTTGCGAGACCATTTAGGGAAGACAATTCCTTTGCTCAGAGAATTGAGGGAGTTGGAAATCATTGCTATTACAAAAGAGAGGAGGAGGGTTATAAGAATGAAGTGACTGAGGTCAAAATAGAAGTATTTCAAGAAATAAGAAGGAAGGAAAAGTCAACATGACAAATCTTGCAAGAAGCTTCAGTGGAATGCAAATCGATAGAAATTTATTGACTTTATTTACTAGATGGTCTGAAAAAATACCTATTTTATCAATGTTACTACTCTCTTGACGTCCATCTTTAATTCCAACAGCTCCATAAACTTGTTTTCTTTCCCATCCTTCCAGTTGAAACTAAGGTCTTATTTTTTAGCACTCATTTTGTTTATATCTTGCAATATTTCTCAGTCTGCTTTGACTTATACAACTTTGTATTTTGTGCATGACCGTCTCCTCCACTAAACAGAAATGCAGAGCAAAACAAAGGCATGATGTAAATAGAACTAAACGTTGTTGGTTGATTTCAATTTCTTCACATTCCTCTTCAAATTCACATGCATCCAGTTTATCCACCTGGATAATAGTTGTAATGAATGGAAAAGTAGAGAAAATACATCAGATGTGCAGTGGTACAGGAAGCTTTCTCACCTGTAGTACATTAATAGCTCACCATTCCTCTGTTGTGGTTGCTGAAAGGCTATATAGGCAGATCAGAAATAACAAGGCAGCAATTATTTTTATGGATTCAGGATAGTCAACTTTGCTTGGAGGTTATATTCATAATGCTTTATTCGCTCAGGTATTGTTGAGAACTGAAAACAGAGGGACTTAAAATTTAGGCATTAGGAAACAGAAGGCAACATACTTTTAGCTTGAGAGACCATTTTATCAAGTGGAATGAACTGCTTTATGAGGGGTGTGTTCCCCATTATTTAGCTTTCAACAGGAAAATGGATGAACATGACAGTCAGTGTTATAGAGAGAATTTTTAAATTGAGAAAATGAATATCCTTTAAAATGTCTTCTTATACTAATGTCCTATTAGAATGTACTATTTTGAAATTGACCATAGGATTTATGTTTGGAAAATTTCAAGGCAAATTTCTAGAAGTTACTAGGAATAGAGATTTGAGGAATGATTTTTTTAACTAATTGGCCATTTATTTACTCATTTATTCAGCAACTATATAGTTAGAATGTATTTTCGTCAGATATTATTTTACTCTTGGAAAAACAATAGTACATAAAATTGTTAGAGGGGAGTTCCATTCATGGCTCAGTGGTTAACAAACCCAACTAGGATCCATGAGGTTGCAGGTTTGATCCCTGGCCTCACTCGGTGGGTTAAGGATCCGGTGTTGCCATGAGCTGTGGTGTAGTTTGCAGATGCAGCTTGGATCCTGTGTGGCAGTGGCTGTGGCACAGGCCAGCAGCTATAGCTCCGATTTGATCCCTAGCCTAGGAACTTCCATATGCTGTGGGTGTGGCCCTAAAAAGCAAATAAATAAATAAATAAATAAATAAATAAATAAATAAAATAAAAGAAAATAAAATAATAAAATTGTGAGAGTCCCTGTCTTCAAGGGCCTCACAGTTAATATGGAAAATGTACTTTGCATATGATTGATAGTTTTTATAAGAAAGTTGTAGAAAACATATATATGTAATAGAAGTACCATTATATATATTATATATATATCAGGCCTGTGCCAGATACATAAGGTCTATGTCATTGTTTGCCTAAATATTCACTGGTTCACTGGTCGTTTGGAAAACAATACAAAAGCAGTAAGACACAAAAATGCAAAGGAAAAAAACTAGCTAAAGAAATTGTAAAATGATTACTGCATTTTAGAAGAAACACAGAAACAAGAACCAAAGAGATTTTTTTCATAATTTTTTAAAATCCTCTCAACAGTTATGTGAGCTGTATAGTCATTGTGGTTAAATGACTTTTCTAAGGTCATAACCCTAACTAATTCTGACTACAAAAATGTAAATCATTTTTTTTCCATGGGACATAATCTACTCCACTTACTTTGAATGATTATATGCATGCCTGTGTCTACATATATTTTTTTTTCTTTTCATTGCTAAATCCACAGATTATAAAAACAGAGGATAAAAAAGTCAAAGTTACTCGAACTATATTCAATATTCTTTTTTTAAAAATAATAAGGTAATAATAAATAATTTTGGTTTAGGAACTCAGAGTAGGAGGATAACTTGCTAGAAATAAAATTAGATGCCTAGAAAGAACTTTGAGATCTTCAAATGCAGTGTTTCTCAGAACACTTGCAGTTGCACTGATGATCTCAGGGATTCTAAAAAGTCAAAACTATTTTAATAGTAATACTGAGAGTTTACTTGCTTTTCTTACTTTTATTCCCTTACAAGTATGCAATGGAATTTTCCAGAGACTACATACATGTCTAGTAAGTAAGATATTAAAGAGAGTTCTAAAAATACAAAGCAATGTTATTTTTCTCACTAACTCTTAAAAACTATAGATATTATTTCAAAATTACTATTTTTATTTTAATTGCTATGTTCAAAAAAGTGAATAAATAACATAGTTTAATTTTTTCATTTTATTTGTAAGTATCAGTAGCTATAACCCACATACACAAAAATCCTTTGGGACTTCAGTAATATTTAAGACTTATTCATGGCCCATATTTATGAAATATGGTCCTGAGATGAAAAAAATTTGATAACCACGATTCTAGTAAAGTTCCTTGCCTATATGGTAGATTCTGAGTACCATACATACAACAAGCTGCATTTTTCTTCTAATGAATGAACCTCATCCTTTTCCAGGCACAGTATTCAGTGTTTTCACATACTGAAACAAAATCTCTTTCCCATAGTTTTCAATCATTGATCCAGGCCCTATCACTTGGGGTAGGGGAGAATTTACTGAATAAATTAGTTCATATCAATTAATAGAATGAAACTTTTTTCAGACAAGTGTAGTGCATTGTTGTCTATTATTAGCTCTTGGGCCACTCTGCTTAACTATGCATTTACACAGAGTTTTGATATCCTGTAGATTTCTGCATTTTATTGTCTAAAATTATTTCATTGGATAGACTCATTTTAACATGAAGCTGCTATAGCTAAATTTACACCAGATATGATTGCAAGGTTTTTAACATTTAATCTCAATGTCACCAAAAAAAATTCAAATGAAATTATCTAGAAGTAAATTTAAAGTAGTCTGATATTCTTGTGGGAGGATTCAGTTATGACTGACCAAAGGCCAAGAAGTTGTCAAATGGATATTGGCAGTAGATAAAAAAATGAAATCTTTTGCTATTTCTAGTCTTGTTTCTGACAATAAATATTATACTTTTTTAAATACTAAATGCACAGGTTTTAAGAACAAAGCTTTATTTCTCACAGAAAATAACAGGTAATCCAATCATTAAAATGATTCTTTATGAACAAATATAGCCATTTTCCAATTTAGCTTTCCATTATTAATTATTAGTGGATTGATTAGCTAACTTTTTCTGTGGCACATACAAAAAGACACACCTGTTTTCAAAAGAAGGCAAGAGTTATCTTAAACTATACTGTTTTATTTTTCTGACATTAAAATTAATGTCTGCAGATATTATTGTTAGCTTAAAAATATATGACTTTCAGGGCTAAAAATTAAAAGAAGGACTTATAACATGACATTACTTTCCTATTTTAGTGTGAGTTCCTTGGCAATTCAAAGTGGAAACCCACAGGGTAACCGCAGGAGGCAACACCTTCCTGGATCAATATTTGTGCATCAGATGTTATAGAATGTTTTGTAAAGTTTCTAAAGAAAGAGCTTTCTTTTCTCCCCCTAGATTTAGAAAATGAAATTGAAAGGAATTTGCCTGTCAGGGGACTTGCCTTTTCTGGAGCAAATAACTAACCAAGCAAGACTTTAAATCATCAGTTAAAGACAAAAGCTTGTAAGAAAAAGAAAAAGAATGCCAGAAATATTCCTTATTTGAGGAGCATGTTCTTCTCAATTGGTGGTTTCATAAAAACTGTCATATCTAACAACATCAAATCCATAGAACTTTACTAAGTGTCAAGTCTGATGCAATTCCATCCAACAAACATTTACTAAATACCTACTATTTATACACTAGAATTGTGCTCTGATCTGGATTTGAAACCATGAATAAAACACAAGCCTGGCCCTCTAACATCTTACAGTCTGGTGAAGGAGCAAGACAACAACAAAAATATCTTCAAAGTTTGATAGTCTATGGGTTTTCCACAGATAACAAGGCTGGATTGAGTGTTGTAGTGTGAGGAAATGTCCCTGAGCTGAAGCAGCAATGGAAGAGTATTCCAGAGAGAAGAATTAACTTAAGAAAAATAGGTTTTTGCTGACTACCGTGATGATTTCAGAGGACTAGGAGAAACTAAATCTGGTAACAATGGGAGAGGAGACTGAGAAAGTAGTAAAAGGCCAATCTAACTTCTTTTTTTTTTTTTTTTTTTAGGGTTGAACCCACAGCACAAGGAAGTTCCTGGGCCAGGGGTAAAATCGGAGCTGCATCTGCTGGCCTATGCCATAGCCACAGCAACGCAGGATCCCAGCTACTTCTGCAACCTACACCACCGCTCAGGGAACGCCAGATTCTCCAACCCACTGAGCAAGGCCAGGGATCGAACCCACATCCTTATGGTTACTAGTAAGGTTCTTTTCCGCTGAGACACAAGGGGAACCCCTAAAAGGACAATTTTAGATAGCTTCAAACAGCATGCTGAGCAGTCAAGTTCAATAAGGGTTGTGAGCCACAGAATAGTTTAGAGCAGGGCGCAGTATGATTAGGTTAAGCCTCATTAATATGTACTATGAGGACTGCCTCTCCCTCTCTCACCTGGGCCCTGGATCAGCTGACAGGCCTGACAGTTATGCCGTACTAGTTCTTTGAGGGAAGGGTAAAGAGCTCCACCATGAGGGGGGGTTGACAGTTGAACTGGGCTTTATTCCTTTGCCTATTACATATTTTAAAGTAGTTCTTTGCTAAGTGAATTTCCAAATTATATTATCTTAAAAAAATAGAATTATAATACTTTCTAATGAGATGGGGATAGACCTTGAAACTCTATTAAAAAAAGATTTTTCTGGTACCTCAATGCAAAGTACTTAAAAAGAACTATTGAGTCATGACCCAGTCAAGTTTATTCTAGGGGTAAAAAGGTGATTTAATTTTAGAAAATTCATTGCTATAATTCATCATTTAATAGAGCAAAGGAAAAAAAAAATAACATCTCCAAAGAAGCCTATGGCATATTTGACAAAATTCATCATTATTTACAGTGGGAAAACTGGCAGATAATACCTTAAACAAGTGATCGAGAGTAATACCATCAGTAATAAGACAAAGAGACCTCAGGTAGCCTCTAATACAATGCACTGAAAATGGCATAACACCTCTGCGGTATTCCGAACCCAAATCTGTAATCTCTATTTAATCAGGAGAAAACATCAGAAAAATCCAAATTGAGGGACAGTTTATAAAATAATTCTTTTCAAAAGTGTCAAGGGCATGAAAGACAAGGAAAGATTGAAGAAATGTCACAGAACAGGGCAGACAAAAGAGGAATCATTAAAGGCAATGTAGGATCTTGGGTTAGATCCTGGAACAGAATGACACCATTGGAGGAATTAGTGAGATCTGAATAAAGAATGGAGCTTAGCTAATACCATTATACCAATGTTAAACTCTTAGGTTTTGATAAATCTACCATGGTTATGAGATGTTAACGTTAGAAGAAGCCGAATGAAGATTATAAAAGGAATTTCTGTGTGTCCTTGAAATTCTTTAGCAAATCTAAAATTAATTCAAATGAATCTTTTTTTAAACATTTTTTCAGTTGGAAAATTTAACTATGTGTAAATTATACATAATGAAGATAATTAAAAAAGAAAATACTAATTTTTTAGGTATGCTAATGTTATGGTTATCTTAAAACCAACTTTCCTACTAGATATACATCCTTAAATATTTGTAGATAAATTACATGATATTTGGGATGTACTTTAAAATATCTGAATAGAAATAAGAGCAGTTACAGGGAACAGTATCTAATCACTTGTGATGGAACATGATGGAAGATAGTGTGAAAAAAAGAAGGTATATAAATATATAACTGGGTCACTTTGCTGTACAGCAGAAATTGACAGAACATTGTAAATCAACTATAATAAATTTTTTAAAAGATTTGCAGATAAAAAATAAATAAAAATTAAAAAATAAGAGCAGTTAGAGACAAAACAAAAATTCTTAGACTTGGGTGACTCTCACACTATTGTTTTTAATACCATTTCTTCTTTTAGGAAAGTTTAACATTTTCCATAACAATAAAATTTTGAAATGGAATTATTGATTGTTTTTAATTTTCAAAAAGCCAGAGTTCCAAATCGATAACTTTTATTATAATCATAAACAGTTATCAAGAACATTCATCTTAGCAAATATTAAAAAAAAAACTCATTCCTCCAAGATAAAGATGATACTTTAATGAGTTAAGAGATATTTTAAGAGAGCATTGAGAAAGTTTGGAAATGTTTTCTTTGTTATATGATTTTGGAAGTGGAAATGGTGTTTGTTTCTCATTACAATTTTCATATCTGAATGCTTTAAAAAGTTAGAAACAAAATATTCAAACTATATTTTAGAAAACTTTCCAAGTGAAAGTTGCTACTAGATATTATTTAATTATTTGCAAGAAGAATTGGTTCATATCAGAGAAGAAAGACATTAACAATGGAAATTTAAAAAATAAATTTTAGAATAATTTTTGAGGAGGAATGAAAATGATTTAATAAAAGTGTATTTTTTCCATGGGTCTCTAGATCTATAGAAATATTTTTTCCAGTTGTGACAGCCATTTAAACTGTTTGAAACAAACCAGATTTATAAGTAGGTCTTTATATCATTTTTTTTACAAAGATTTAAACCAAGATTTTAAAAATAATTAAGTACATAGAATTCTTTTGTGGTCTAGCAGCTAAGGATTTGGTGTTGTCACAGCTGTGGCTTGGGTTTGATCCCTAGCCTGAGAACTTCCTTATGCCAAGGACATGGTCAAAAATAAAGTAAAACGAAATAAAATAAAATAAAATAAAATAAAATAAAATAAAATAAAATGATTAAGTGTATTCAACTACATTGCTAAAAAACTAAAAAATATATTTAAGAGAGCAAAAATATTTTTGACATAAATTACAAACAAAACAGTTATTATTTTCTTTTCTAAATTCTTATTTTCTGTTTGTTTTTGTTTGCTTTTTAGTGCTGCACTCATGGCATATGGAGGTTCCTAGTCTGGAGGTCAAATCTCTATGCCACAGCCACAGCAAGGCAGAATCCGAGCTGAGTCCGCAACCTACTACAGAGTTCACGTCAACACCAGATCCTTAACCCACTGAGTGAAGCCAGGGATTGAACCCGCAACCTCATGGTTACTAATCGGATTCATTTACACTGTGCCAAAACGGGAACACCTGTGTTTGGTTTTGAAGATAGGTAAAATATTAGACCAGTACTGTTTTCATGTCAATTTTAAATGTGAATTTCTCTTTCTGCAAATCAGGTAGACTAAATAACCCAGAAATATTTTTTCTACGGGATGCCTAGAAAGGTAAAGATCATACAATAAACATCCTCTTAAATATATAGCTATATTCTTTAGAAAATAAAAAAACACTTGAAGTAAAAAAAGAGGAGAGCATGGTGGCAAGCAGGTAAGGAGTTGCTGTGCCAGCTCTTGGTAAGCTCAGAATTAGTGAGTTAATGCCTGAGTAGGAACAGGAATTGAAGCCACCCTCTATGAAAGTTAGACCCTTCAAAAAGTAAACTAGGAAGAATATGTCCTAAGAAGGCAGGAAGGAAACTTAAGTGTTTCAGCCTAGAAACTGTATAGAGGAAGAAAAACAGTGTGCTCTCAGAATTTCTAACTGCATGCCTACCAAGAGAGAGATCTGTCATCTGACTTTTGCACTGATATTTTTCCTATTTAGTAATGCCCAAGACAAGAAATTAGCGTAAAAATTTTTTCCAGGACAGTACATGCCTGGAATTGGGCAGAAGCAAAAACCATGCTTTGGAGAAACAAATCCGCCACTTAAGTTTTACAGAATTCTGCAGAAAGTTTCGTTGGAGAGGTGCACAGAAATCAAACTCATACAGCACATGAAAAATATTCAGTCATAGTAAAAGTCGACAGATAAGCATAGGGTTTGGACCACCCAAGTACTTGAGATCATGGAACAATCCATTAAAAAAATTCATAAGACATCAAAATCATAAAATTATAAAATTCATAACAAAAGAAATGAAAATAAATGAACTATATGACAATAAAAAATAAAACTATGTCAAGGAATGAAAGACAACTTCTAGAACTTGAAAATATAGTACCAAATATAATTTATATGTAAAAATATACCATATTAAATGAATGCCGAAACATTTTTAGTGTACTGTTGCATAACTGAAAAGTTTACTTATTTATTTTTTATTTTTGGCCTTTTTGCTTTATCTAGGGCCGCACCTGCGGCATATGGAGGTTCCCAGGCTAGGGGTCTAACAGGAGCTGTAGCCGCCGGCCTTCGCCACAGCCACAGCAACACGGGATCTGAGCCGCGTCTGCAACCTACACCACAGCTCACGGCAACGCCGGATCCTTAACCCACTGAGCAAGGCCAGGGATCGAACCTGCAACCTCATGGTTCCTAGTTGGATTTGTTAACCACTGAGCCACGATGGGAACTCCCATAACTGAAAAGTTTAGAGTGACCTGGTTTACAGGACTAAGGCAAGTAACATAATTGTGTAGAGTAGGTTGGTGGCAAGTCAAAATTAATGAGAAGTGGATTTATATAACTTGTGTAAAGAGGCAGTGTTTACACAGTTTTGCCAAGTTTTGACATGGCAGGATATGGACATAGGGTTAATTCCATATCTTCTCATTTCTCAAGAGAAATAAGTTCTAAAATTTAATTCAAAAATCTTACAATTTTTGGAGTTCCCATCGTGGCTCAGCAGTAATAAATCTGACTAGGATCCATGAGGATGCAGGTTCAATCCTTGGCCTCGCTCTGTGGGTTAAGCATCCAGCATTGCCATGAGCTGTGGTGTAGGCTGCAGATGCAGCTTGGATTCTGCGTTGCTGTGGCTATGGAGTAGGTCCTTGATGCAGCTCCGATTCTACCCCTAGCCTGGGAACTTCCATATGCCATGGGTGTTGCCCTAAAAAAAAAAAAAGACAAGAAAGATCTAACAATTATTAAATACTGGTAACAATTTCCAAGGTTTAAAAATACTCTGGTGGGCCTAAAGAAACATAACAATGACTACCATGTACACTTCTTATTTGAAGAGTTGGTCAAAGAGAAAGGATCTATTAAGTGATTGGGAAAGAATGGTCACAAGTCCAGGAATAACAGAAGGTAAGACAGCAGAGTTTTTTCAGTAAGAGTGAGTGGTAAACAACATGGTAGGAAAAGAAAGAATACAGACTGGATTTATTTCATTTGATTTTGAAAATTTATGCTTTAGTGGTTTTTAGAGAAGCGTTTCAGTGTAGTATTTGATAACTAAATCCATATGTCAGTGAAATGAGAAATAATTATTAATCAGGAAAGTAGAGTTGGCATGTATCATCTATTTTTGGCTCATTAAAGAGGTACTGACTCAAGGTCAAAAGAAGATTTTTGTTAATCTTGTAAATATGTATCTTTAGGAAGGAAGACAATACCACACTTATTGTATAAGGGCAAAGAGCTAGTGGGGGGGGAGAGAAAGGAAGTCATTTATGAGGTAGATCAGATCCAGAGCATTAGCTTTGAGCAGGGGGATGGTTCTTTGTCCTTTAAGACTAGAGAAAAAGATGAGTGCTCTTTCAGTAAGGGGTGGGAGTAACATTTGAGGTAAACTCACTTGGACACTAAATTACCTCTGTTTTGTTGATAAACTAGGGATAAAATTTGACCATTGATGAGAAGGTTAAGGCTTGGATTTAAAGAGAGTGGTGAAGACTAGAAATATTTGCTGCAAACATTTGAGTGAGAGTTCTAAAGGCCAAAGAATGATTGAAGACAATGAGTCCAGATGTAGATAAATGTGTTGTGAAATTAGAGGGATTTAAAATAACAAACTATTTCAAAACTTAAAAGAATCAAATAGCAGAGAGTAGTATAAAATAAAAAATGATAAAAATTACTCATCAGAATTCACTAGCCATCAAAATATATATATATATATGTATATGTATATGTAATGTCTCCTTACATAAATTTAGTATCTTACCACAAAGGGTAATAAGTAAATAATTTGAGTCTCTTTATTAAAATACATTTTTGCTAACATAATCAATATGCATATACTCATAAAAATGACACAAACAAATCATAAACACACTTTCAGCACCTCCAAGAGTTTCCATAGAAACATATCAGTTTCTTCTGCATTCTAGTTAATGTTTACATGGAACACATGTAAAACCATTAAATAGAATGGAAAACCATTACATGGACACACCACAATCATATGCCCAGTTAGTTTCAATGGTCATTTAAATTGTTCACATTGTATTTGATACCTAGAAGATGCTTACAAACCTCTTTATATCAGTCCTGCTTTACTTATGTAAATATATTTGAAGGATTCATTTTTCCAGTGAAATTTAGCATTAGACAATGTTTCCGTTTTACATTTTGATTGATAATGGCAATTTGTCCTCCACAAAGATTACACTAATTTACCCTCACATCTACAGTGTTTGAGACTTTATTTCTATGCCTCCTTGTCAAGACTAGGCAATATAAAATGTTAAGTTTCTTTTGCCAGTAGGCGAGAAGAAAATGGTAACTTTTTAAAATTTGTTTCTTTTATCGTGAGTGAAGAAAGTGATGATGAAGAAAACACAGTCCTTCATCTAACTGGGACTTTAGTCTATTGGAAGAGGTAGATAAATAAGAAATAAGAAATATCATTAAATCAAGTCCAGGATGCTAAGAAAATACACAGACATTGTACTAAAACATGGTAGAATAGGAAAGACTTACATAAGAACTGATGACTAAGCTGATACCAAAATGCTTAATATAACCTAGCAAGATGAGTTTTGAACAACTTTTATTTCAAGCAGAAAGTGAAGGGCTTGCAAAGTCCAACTGGCAAGAGAAAGTGTTTATTGGTCAGACTTGGATATTGCTAAAATATCAGATATTAAGTGTCTTCAATACCTATGGTAAAAACATGTATTTATTATGTTTCCAATAAATTTTTACTGACAATCAACCACGCATCAAGCACTGTGCTGGGAATTAGGAAATCTATGGTGAGTAAGACTGGCATGATACCTCTCTTCACAGAAATTAGATCTTAATAAGGAGAAAATTAAATAATCAATTATAATCACTCATACTAATTTCATATTTTCTTTGTCTCCTCGAGTGATAATGACCATTTCCTCTATTCTACCTTAGCTACTCAAACTCTTGAGCATCCTCCTAGATCCTGAAATTGTTCTTATCAGACCTTTTAAGTATTATTTTCTAAATATTTTTTAAAATAAATTTTATTAGAGTATACTATACTAAAGTTGTGTTAGTTTCAGGTGTTCTTTTCTAAATCTTTGCTATTTATCACCCTTCTCATCTATCATAGCCTCTAGCACTTTTTAGATGTATGGAAACAGTCTATTAATTGCTTCATTCTCTGCCAGTTGATCTGCTTGGTCTTGGCTTCTTCTCTGTTCACCCCGAGTTCTTATCTTTAGGACTAATTACCTAAACTGAATCCCAATTAATCCACAAATCTGCCATCTCATGTTGGAAGCTGAATGCTTCAAGAAGAGTTCCTACAGCCATGAAGATTTTTCTTAGAACAACTTCATATTCCTCAGCCTTAGCTGGACTAATGGTGCAACTCACCAATGATAAAGTGGTGACACTGTATGTTGAAATACATTAATGTTCTTTATTAAAGTTCCTTTGCCATGACTTTTTCCCTTAGGAGCCATAGCCACTCACAAGAGATGTAATACATGTTTTGCAAAGAGGACAAAAAAAACCCCAAAAAAATCAATAGTTTTTTTACTTTAAAATTAGGTTCCTGAAACTCACTTACAGTTGTGGAAATGAAGACCTGACAGTTTGTAAAAGGGAGAGTTTCTGTCTAGTAAGAAGACAACTACTAAAACTCTTTTGTAAGTGAAAAAGCATATTATTAAAGACAATTAACAGATTAAGAAGAAAACAGATGAAAGAGAGACACTATATATCCATAAGAGGGCAAAGTGTAAGAATAGCTCTTCCTTGTGATGAGGAGATAGGATAGGATCCTGTGGTTGGCCAGGGAAGGCACATACTAACCGCTAACTGCATGTCACCTTTCTGCTATTTCACAGGCATCTGTGTTTCAGGACTTTTTCAGCTTATTCAAGTACTGCCACCCCTTCACACCCCAAACTCCTGATACCTCTAAGTATCAAGAATCAGTAAGAGGGATTTGGGGTGGCCAGAGAGGGCGGTGGGTTTGGAAAGGAAATCTCTTAACATCTGTCCTTGCTTGGATGAAAAGAAAACACCTCAAGATTTCCTCCCAGATCCTGAAGGACAGGGAAATCCAGGCCCTCATTATTCAGTCACAAGATCTGGCACACTGTCAGGACTTAACAAACAGCTATTGAATCTATGCATGTGTAAATGAACATATGGCAACATGATGAGGGAAGGTCTAGTTCTGGAAAGTGAAGTTGCAGGAACAGACATATGGTCAGGAGATGAATAGGATGAGGAAAGATAGAGGGGCTATAGATGAGTAGCATGGTGTCAAAGGAAGAAAGTTTTATATGAGCGTAGAGAAGAAGCTGCTCTGGAAAGTAATGGGTTCCAGGCGCTATGCTTGGGGGAGGGGACAATTACTGGTAGAAAAGGAACATAATACACACACTTCTATGCACATTAATGGATGCACTTATTGGGCCAGTAGTAATGAGTGAAGAAAGGGTAATGAAGGATATGAGATGGGCATTTGCTCATTTAACCAACATATATTGGTCACCTAATATACTCCAGGCATCCATCAAATTAAGCTCTTGAGAAATGGCAACAAAAAAAACAGACGTCGTTTCTGCCCTTTTGTGACTTACTATCTATTGAAGAAAACTGACATTAAAGCAATTCAATTTATATTGAAGCATAAAATAAATTGTGAAAATTTCTGTGAAACAGGAGGACACAATGTCATTTGGAAAAAATATAAAGAGGTTTAGAAAGGCTTCTCCAGGAAAAGGGACAATGAGCTCAGGCTGAAAAAAGCAAAAGGAGGTGGCCAGGCACCGAGAGTTCAAAACCCTTTATATTAAAAAGATAATATATTGGCAAGTAGAAATCATGCCAAAGGAACTTGTACTAGAGTAAACATATATTTACATATGCACATATCTACTTACAAAAATATGTGTGTGTATGCCTATATGTATACATATATAAACATATATTATGTGTGCCTATATGTTCTTATATACACATGGCTATGGGTTTTTAAGAAGATTTATCCTCACACAATTGTGGTAGCTCATTAAACTGTCTATGAGAAACCATTGTTTTTGCACCTGGTGCAAAGCAGGTAGTCAGGAGATGATACATATGAAGTAGGTAGCAGCAAAAACAAAGTGCAACCCATGAAAATGGGCTAGAACCTATTCCTTTAGAGTGGAATTTTTGTTCTTCTCACCTCATCCAGGCCCCCACCTTTGATGTTGCTGGTGTCCTGGAGAAAGAGTCGACTAACTTTCTCAGAGAACTAAGCACACACCTGGGCCAGGATCCAGAGAAACTGAAGGATGATCAGGAGAAAGCTGTCGGTTCCGCAGGCATGGCTACTGCCCCACATAGACAAGACAAACCAGGAGATTTGTGAGACTGTGTTTTGAGCTGCAGCGGTTTCTTAGCCTGCAACCAGTCTTCCAAATGTGAAATGAATATGGCTGCTTCTTCCCATTCTGCTTTCCAAATCCGATGCATGAAATTCTGAGAAGTGTAGCTCCAGCTTAGTTAAACTGACACAATACAAATCCATTATAGTACTTACTGATCCTTATAATTAAAAAAAAAAAAAAAAAACCTTTCCATAGGTCTCCAGGGGTAGAAGAGACAACTGAATGACTTTTACTACTAGGAGCCAGAGCTAGGAAGATGAGTGGCTTGGCCACATGCCCTGATGTTATGGTGAGAGCAGGCTCAGGTAAAGGACACTCAGAGAGAGAATGTTAAAGTTTTAGGAATTCTAGTCTTAGAGAACTCTCTCATTGCAGTTCTCTTATTGAGATAGGGTATTCAGTCAATAATATTCAGTCCTGACCGTGTTGTTGTCTAAAGGAAATGGAGGAAGAAGGGCAATAAAGACAACCATAATCATACCAACTTAGTAGAGAGTTCATCTGGGGAAATAAAAGTTTTATGCAGCCAGATTATGTTTCCCATAACCCAGCCAAAAACTCCATTCCTTCATTAAGCTTCTCTAAACTAACCCCACTTGGCTCCTTTTAGTTTCAATCATCCTAAACTTCTTCCTGTCCATTTTCCTGAATACTGAACACTTATTAAATGTTGCTTTACAGCTGTGGGTTTCCATCTGGCAGATGCTTCTGTCACTTGAGTTTATAATTTTATAGGTCTACCTTGTGTCTTCATGGGGCCTGCTCCTCAAAAAGAAGCAATGAGCTTCTGGATCCTTTTACAGTACTCTTCTGAATCTTGTTATCCACATGTGGGTCTCTTAGAAAGGGTTGTTGATTGACTTAGTGACAGATTAAAGGGTTGCCCTGCCTGGAGGAACTGTTGTTGCAATCTGAACAAACTGAAAAGGTCTGGCTTACATGAAACAGTGTAATAAAAGGACTTTTAAATAAAAATTATTTGAGAAATTGTTATCCTGGAATATTTTACAATTTAAATGTGAGAAATTCTTGAGATCTAAACTTTTTTTTAATTTATTGACTTATTACATCAAAATAGCATTATTATCATATTTTGTTCTTAAAAGTTTGTGCCTCTCACTTCAAAAAAGTTTCTGTGAACTTCCTAAGAAGAAAATTTTGTGCCATTCACTCTACCCAAAGTGCTGCTGGTAAATATAGTTCTGGATTTTCAGAACTAATCCAGAACTAAATTTTGAAAGTTTTGAAATTAGGTTTTAAACATACTGCCACATGATATAAAATAGTCTTTCCTACTTTTTCCACATCAGAAGTCACTTTCCCACAACTTCTTTATCCATCTCTCTGATGATGGACATTTAGCTTGCTTCCATGTCTTGGTGTTTATAAATAGTGCTGAAATGAATATTAGGGTGCAGGTATCTTTTAAAATTAAGATTCTCTCTGGATATATGCCCAGGAGTGGGATTGCTGGATTACATGGTAGTTCTATTTTTAGTTTTTTTGCAGAATCTCCATACTGTTCTCCATAGTGACTGTATCAATTTACATTCCCACCAAAAGTGTAGAAGGATACCCTTTTCTACAGACTTTATTGTTTGTAGTTTTTTGATCATGACCATTTTGATAGGTGTGAGGTGATACCTCATTGAGTATCTTTTTGTGTACTTGGCCATTTATTTGTCGTCTTTGAAGAAATGTCTGTTTAAATCTTCTGCCTACTTTTTGAATTTTTTTTTTTTTATTGAGCTGTTTGTATGTTTTGGAAATTAATTCCTTGTTAGTCACATCATTTGCAAATATTTTCTTCCATGCTGTAGGCTCTCTTTTCATTTGGTTTATGGTTTCCTTTGCTGTACAAACACTGTATTTTTTTTCATTGTATATTCTTGCCTTCTTTGTGCTAGATTAAATGACATAAGTATGTACATTTATTTCTGGGCTTACTATCCTATTCCATTAATCTATATTTCTGTTTTTGTGCCAGTACCATACTGTTTTGATTACTGTAGTTTTGTAGTATACTCTGACATCAGGGGTCTTGATTCTTCTAGTTCTGTTTTTCTTTCTCAGGATGGCTTTGGCTATTCAGGGTCTTTTGCATTTCCATACAAATTAAAAAAATTTTTTTTGTTCTAGTTCTGTGAAAAATGCCATTGGTACTTTGATAGGGATTGCACTGAATCTGCAGATTGCCTTGAGTGGTACAGTCATTTTGACAATACTGATTCTTCCAGTCCAAGAACATTGTATATATTTCTATTTGTTTATGTCATCTTTTGGCTCCTTAGGTAGGTTTATTCCTAGGTATTTTATTCTTTTTGATGTGAGGGTAAATGGGATTGTTTCCTTAATTTCCCTTCCTGATCTTTTGTTGTTAGTGTATAGAAATGCAAGAGATTTTAATTTTGTATCCTGTGACTTTACTGGATTCATTGGTGAGCTCTAGTAATTTCCCGGATAAAAATGAACTTATATGCAACACCAAAGTAGACCCACAGTCATAGAAAACAAACTTAGGGTTACCCGGGGGAAGGGGGACAATGAATTAGGGTTTGGGGATTAATATATATACACTACTATCTATGAAATAGATAGCTAACAAGAACCGCTGCGTAGCACAGGAAAATATACTCAACAGTTTGTAATAACCTATAAGGGAAAAGGATCTGAAGAAAATCGATATATATGTATGTGTAACTGAATCACTTTGCTGCATACCTAAAACTCACATAACATCATAAATCAACTATACTTCAATAAAAAGAAGTAATTTTCCCTTTTTGATCTCATATATATATACATATATATATATATGCTGAATTATGTCCTATATATTCTGCATACTTGCTGGTATCTTTCCCACATGGTAAACAGGCCACCATGGCTGGGTGCTTGTTTCTTGAATGAAGTGATTCTGTAAACTATCCACAAACACAGGCCACATATGCTTTATCTCTGTATACAGATCCATGAACGTTTTTTTTTTTTTTTGAGGAATGAAAAGAATGAGGATAATAAAGGAAATTCAATCCTGGGAAAACAAATGTCCTCCAACAAACCAAACCAGTAATAAATTATACAGCTTCAAATACCTGGGAATGACTGGGGTAGATGAGAGACATATGTGCTATTATTGGCCTCAATCATATCTCATTCCATTGTTGTGTATGTGTATTACCTTGACCATGTTAATTCATCTCTCTGAGTCTCAACTTCTTTCTCTTTAGAATAGAGATATTGCTAGCAAACTCATAATGATGTTATAATGAATATAAAATTTATCTTATAAAATACCAAGAATATCACAAAGCACTTACGGGGCTCAAAATTTTATATTTTCTGTTCCCAAATAAAAGGTAGTCATTTGTAAGAGACTAATTCAAATCCCTTTTTCTCCTGGAAGTCATCCTATTATACACAGGATTTCTCATTTCCTTATATTTCTAATCTACACATAGCATTTCCCAATGTGTTTCAACTTTTTGAAGAAAGATTCTCTCTGTCTCTCTCTTTTTTTTTTTTCGGTCTTTTGGGGCCACACCTGCAGCATATGGAGGTTCCCAGGCTAGGGGTTGAATAGGAGCTACAGCTGCCGGCCTACACCACAGCCACAGAAATGCCAGATCTGAGCCACATTTGTGACCTACACCATAGCTCACATCAATAACGCTGGATCCTTAACCCACTGAGGCCAGGTATAGAACCTGCAGCGTCATAGATACTAGTCAGATTGGTTTCTAGTAAGCCATGATGGGAACTCCAAGAAAGTCTCTTTTTAATGTCAAAATGTTATTTTCCCATATATTAATACCTGATTTAAGAATCTATTAATTTATGCTATGCATATTGGCAAAAGCCCTACCATTAACTAATATCATCATTAGTTATAACATTATCATACACAAAAGAAAAGCTATTTGTACATGTGTACAATTGTTTATTTAGTCTATGGGCCTGCTTAGGGCACATGTAAATTTACTAACTTGGTGGAAAATTCTGAACAATCATCATCTTACTCCTATCTTTTCACCTGGACACTTCATGCTATCTACATCTTACTCTTCTCCCACCTAAACTCACTCATGTTTATATTATTGAGCCCACAGTTTGTTAGTAAATGAACTGTATTTTTCTCCAGTTTGTACCTGTATACTGTATTACATATATCCTCCATTTGTTCTAACAACAATATTTAATGAACATTAAATATGGATTTTATGATCACGGTGAATTTACATAGTTTATTTCCTCATCTATTCACTATTATCTACATACTGTACTGTGAGTATGTACTACTCAGAGTATGTATAGTACATACTGTATTGTATTGTATTACTATTCCACAATGTGGAATGAATGAGTGAGTCTCCAGTATGCTTTATTCTACACAGGAAATACAAAATGTAATTAGTTAAGACTGTTGGCATTGAGAAAATTATATTTCAGTTTGAGTGAGGTGGGGGTGGAGCCTTGGGTCTATAAATTAATTTGGATCCTTCCAAAGGCAAATGCTGAGGTAATATTAATTATTCAAGGATTTTTATGAGGGTAAACGTCCATGGAAGAAAATGGAGAAAAGCTACAAAGGATCTGAGATTTCTGTCAGACTAGGATGTGGGTTTAATTCCAAGTGAAAAAATAAGGGAGGGAAGGTTGAGAAGAGACATCCTAGATTGCCTCAGTATAAGGAGATTCAGCAAGGCCAGTAGAAGTTTTCTCAAGCCAAAGTCAGAGGACCAAGGAGCCCCGTGTCTCCCAGGAGTGGGCCTGCTCTAGCATCCCTGGGATGTGCCTTTGCTAACTGTGAGCACCCCAAAGGAAGCATGGCCTTAGAACAAATGTGATAGTAGATTTCTGAGTATAGCTTCTGGGCCTATCTGCAAGGTGTAGTCTCACATATGTCACAAGTGGTTTGTAGAGGTACACATACTTAGTAAAATAAATATAATTCAGGTTACCATACAGGTGATTTACAAAGACTTTCTTTGTGCTTGCCACTGACTAGCATATGTGCACAATACTTGCTACTGCACACAGTCCTATGGACATAATACATTTTTTTGTGTGTATAGCTTTCCTTCTAACACATTTTTACCTTACTTTCACTCAACATAATTGAACTCAACCAAAACTTATGAATGTTAGATTACTTTTAATGTTTTCAGCAACCAAATTTCCTCTTGAGCCTCAGTTCCTACACATATAAAATGAAAGAAGTCTGGCTGATGTTTAAATTTCCCTCTCACTTCTAATGAAGTAAGGATACTAAAATTTTTAGAGTGCCTACTATATAGCAGTTTTTGTGTCATGAAATTTAAAATATATTATCTTTGATTCATAAAAAATTATCATGTATAAATAATATTTTGTTTGGACAAACACAAATTCATACAAGCTTGCCCAAGATCACATAGCTAGTGTTGGAACTGGGATTCAAAGCAAATCTACATGAGTTATTTCATGGGTTCTGAATCAAAATTAAAAAAAAAAAAGACTCAAACTCCAGATTCCTCCTATTGATCAAGAATCAAGAATAATCACAACTACATCAACAGTGGTTCTCAAACTTATCATATAATCATATTATCATAAAACCATGCAGGAACATCAGGGATCTTGTTTAAAGCAAATACTACTAGGCCTATTCCATGCTCACAGTGAATGTTGGACGGACCTTGAAATCTGCTTTTGAAGACTTACTCAGAGAGATTTTGATGCAGGTGGTCAGATGGACCATGCCTCAGAAAACATGAGCATGGTACATACTGCCATTAAGTTAAGAAAAGAAAGACGACATTACTTCGGGAGAATAATGAGCATAGTTGATAAAGACTGCATGCAAAGATACCACAAGGCTACATTACCCACATTTACCCTGCTCACCACGATATCCTTTCAAACTTTCTCCCCTAAAGTTGCTTCCAAATAGCTCCCCTAAGGAAATAGAAATGGAAAAAAATGTTTACATAAGAATTTTAGAGGGATTGGATTAAGATGGCGGAATAGAAGGACTGGAGCTCAACTTCTCACCCGAAAAACAGCAAAACTACAACCAAATGCCGAGCAGCCTTCAACCAACTGGACTCTAAACTTCCAAAAAAGATTCTACTACTCCAGAAGACAAAGAGGAGACCACATCAGGAGGCAGGAGGGGCGATTATGCGATAGAAGCAACCCCATACCCCCTGGGTGGAAAGCCCCACAGACTGGAAAGTAACTGCATCACAGAGACTTAGTTACAGGACTGAGAGTTCTGAGCCCCATGTCAAAACCCCACGTCTGGGGATCGGGCACAGGGAGAAAGAGCCCCTGGAGCATCTGGCATTGAAGGCCAGGGGGCTTGTGTGCAGGAGCTCCACAGGACTGGGGGAAACAGAGACCCCATCTTTGAAAGGCACACACAGACTTTCACGTGCACTGGGTCCCGGGGCAAAGCAGTCTCCATAGGAATCAGGGTGGAACCTGACTGCAATTCTTAGAGGATCTCTTGGGAAAATAGGGGTGACTGTTGCTTGTTGTGGGGGAAGGACATTGGAGGTGAAGCTCTCAGGAATATTCATTAGCCTGCATTTCTCTGGAGGGGGCCATTTCTGGGAAAATCTGGTCCCTCCCATCAGCACTAAGAAGCCCCAGGCCAAACAATAATATAGGTGGGATCTCAGCCCCACCCATCAGTAAACAGGCTGCCTAAAGACCCCTCAGGCACACAGCCAGCCTCTAATCTCATCCAGAGACAAAACCCCACCCATCAGCGGGCTAGGAATCAACCCCACCTACCAGTGGGCAGGTGTCACTCCCTCCCATCAGGAAGCCGGCAGCAAGCCCCGCCCATACCAGCTTTAGTCACAGGGGAGGCAAAGGCCAGAACTAAGAGAGGCTACCACTCTATCGTTGGCAAAAAGGTCACCACACCAAAAACCCATAAAAATGAAAAGACAGAAAACTCTAACCCAGATAAGGGAGAAAGAGAAAAGCCCTGAAAAACAGCTCAGTGATGAGGAGATTACCAGCCTCTCAGAAAGAGACTTTAGACTGTTGATGCTGAAGATGATGCAAGGCATTAGAAATAGACTGGAGGCAAAGATTGTTCATTTACAGGAAACACTGAGCAGAGAAATACAAGATGTAAAAATCAAACAAGAAGAGATACAAAATACAATAACTGAAATAAAAAATTCATTAGAAGCAGCCAACAGCAGAATACAGGAGGCAGAAGAACGAATTAGCGAGGTGAAGGACAGATTAGTGGAAATCACTAATGCGGAAGAGAAAAGAGATAAAAGATTGAAAGGAAATGAGCTGAGTCTCAGAGAACTCTAGGATACTGTTAAACGCACCAATATCCGTATTATAGCGGTGCCAGAGGGAGAAGAGAGAGAGAAGGGGACAGAAAAAATATTCGAGGAGATAAAAGCCAAAAACTTCCCTAATATGGGAAGGGAACCACTCAGTCAAATCCAGGAAGTGCAACGAGTACCATATAAAATAAACCCAAGGAGGAACACCCCGAGACACATATTAATCAAAATGACCAAAATTAAAGACAAAGAGAAAATATTGAAAGCAGCTAGGGGAAAGAAACAAATGACATACTAGGGAACCCCAATAAGGTTATCAGCAGATTTCTCATCTGAAACTCTACAGGCCAGAAGGGAGTGGCATGATATACTTAATGTGATGAAAGGGAAAAACTTCCAACCAAGATTGCTTTACCCTGCAAGGCTCACATTCAGATTTGAAGGCGAGATCAAAACCTTTACAGATAAGCAAAAGCTAAGAGATTTCTGCAACACTACATCAGCTTTACAACAAATCTTAAAGGAACTTCTCTAGGCAGAAAAGAAAAGGCCACAACCAGAAACAAAAACACTACAAATGACAAGGCTCACCAGTAAAGGCATATATACAAAAAGATACTAAATCATCCATGCACAACTATGCTACCAAAATCAGAAATCGTGAGAAGAGAGCACAAATGCAGGT
>PVHT020000065.1:2918799-2954194 GCA_004024745.2 Catagonus wagneri
GGTAAAAAAAAAAAAAAAAAAAAGAGCAACAAAAACCCCCAAACAGTTAATAAAATGGCAATAAGAATATATATATCAGTAATTACCTGAAATGTTAATGGACTGAATGCCCCAACCAAAAGACAGAGACTAGCTGAATGGATACAAAAACAAGAAAACAACCAAAGAGAAGAAATCAAAGAGGAAATTAAAAAATACCTAGAAGCAAATGACAACAAAGACAGGACACTCCAAAACCTCTGGGATTCAGCTAAAGCAGCGCTAAGAGGAAAGTATATAGCAATACAAGCCAACCTCAGGAAACAAGAAAAAGCTCAAATAAACAACCTAACTTTACATCTAAAGCAGATAGAGAGGGAAGAAACCAGGTCATGGAAACAACTTAAATGCCCATGGACACAGGAGTGGATAGGGAAGATATGGTACATACACATAATGGAATATTACTCAGCCATTAAAAGGAACGGAATAAAATTTATAGCAACATGGATGACCCTAGAAATTATCATACGAAGTGGAACCAGTCAATTAGACAGCAACACCCAATGCTACTGCTTACATGTGGAAACTAAAGAGACACAATGAACTTCTTTGAAGAATAGACAATGACTCACAGATTTTGGAAAACTTTTGTTTTTCAAATAAGACAATCTGGGGAGTGGGGGGATGCACTGTGGGTTTGCGACACAAAATCTATCGTATTGACTTATGATCTTTGTACACCTATAACTGAAATAAAATTCATTGTTAATATGAAAAAAAATAAAACATACTTAATATAAAAAAAAGAATTTTATTGTGATTGTGACATGATCTATTACATTCATTTTATATCATAACAATCTGTAGAGTATTCTAATACAATTTGACACTATACATCATATGCAGTGAAAATATGTGAAGAAAACACATCAGCTTATCAAGGATGGTTACTCATGAGTGATGGCATTATGGAGGTTTTAACTCCTTCTTTGTAACTTCCCGTGAGTTCCACATTCACAGTAATACCTACATATTACCTTTGTATTGTTTTTTTAATTGATAAACTTAAATTTGACAATTTCTCTAAGTATTTGAAATATGATACTATAACATCAGAGTAGCATAGTTGACAGAAAATTTCACAGACACATGTATATTCAGACAGAAATTATTCCAATCTACAGAGATAATCAGTGACATTAATTTCTACAATGTTTTTGCAATAAATTCATTTTCTTCTACAATATGATCTGATTTAATGAATATTTAACTATGTGTAACAAACACAACTAATTACAGTAGTTTTCCTATAAGGTTATGAAAATACTTACTGAAGTGTCTTGGGATAATTGTCTATACCCCTTTCCATATCAAATAAATTTTTATATCATTGTTTTCCAAAGAGCCCAGACTGTTTTTGAGATTTGGTAAAGAATTTTCTCAGTGGACAAACAATGGCAGCTTTCATTATTTTGATGTTTCCCTTTTAATTTGCATCTTTAAAGATGTGTTACTTCATTCCCATTCATGAGTTTATTCGTTTGCATTAAGTTTCATGTTCTAGAATTTCATGACAGTGCATTTAAACTATTCAGTCACATCTACCTCTTCTGGGAAATTCTGACATCTTTCTGTAGTGTGCTTGTAAATTTTTTGTGGTATTCCCTTTCAAATTCAGTAGTAGTACATCAAGCTTTTGAATGTGCACTTCTGGCAGTTGTCAAAGCAAAAAGCCACATACATTTCCAAATATAACCAATGCTATTCCAGTGAAAACTTCTACTTAATGAAGAATAAATTAATCAAATTATTTTTCTCTATTTCAGCGGAGTAAATTACAATTAAATTATTTATAGAGATTAGGTTTAAACAGCAACAGGTATACTATTTAAAAATACATTAACAAAACTGTTTGAAAACTTAAATACTAGAAATATTCCCAGGAGAAAATACATGAGCATTAACTGAGATTAGCACACTTCTACATAATGGAATTTCTGATAATTATTTCTCCAACTTGACTGTTTCCAATAAGAATAGTAATACCCTGAAAAGTGAGCTATTTTTTTTTAAATTTCTAATCTTATATATTCACGAATATCCTCCTTCATTTTTGGTATATATTAAGAGCCCACACAAAGTCAGATCTCTCTCAACCATACATATAATGAAGTCAGGTTAGAGTTCACGAGAATTAGTGAAAACAATCCAGATACTGTAAAAATATAAAATGACAATAGTGTATAGTTTTTTAGTAACTGTACAACCTTTATCTTTCCTTCTTTTTTTGTTTTGTTTTGTTTTTAAATCAGAAAAAGAGTTTCCCTTTTTGAGTAAAATTGCCTTGAGCTCATATACTCTAATTTTTTTACTATATATATTATACACACACACACACACACACATACATAGAAAAGTTACTGGAGTCCCAACTTCCTTACATAGAGAGGAAGACAATAATCTACACTTATTTACTGACTGAGTGGATTAAATAAAAATTATGTAAAGTACCCATGCAAGATGTAAATACACAAGGATATTTAGTGAATCATATTTTTTGTATCAGCAAATGTTATACATATCCCTAATCAGTGGCAAATTAAAAAGTAATACAATGAAGTATTATGCAGCCATGAAAAGTGAACTTTTTATGTATTAATATGAAATGATCTCCAATATATTATAGTATATGAAAATAATGCTAGAAGGTTGTATATAATAAGGCAAAGGAACTCATTTATGCAAGGATTTTGTCCTTTATCTTTCCTAAGCCATATTTACAGAATGTTAAAATTGATTTATTTCTCCAAGGCTTTTTAAAAGGTTTGTAAAAATTGGAAATGATTATCACAAGGACATATTGCATTAGAATATTAATTTACTTCAAGTACTGCTTATGCTCAATAATCATTTCAGTTTAATATCTGCAAATATATGTCTGGGGACTTGTAAAAATTAGCATTATCATATAATAGTAAATTTGAGACTATATAAATATAATTATGTAAATATTTATTTAGGGATCCCTACAAATTGTTTACTTGACGTAGTGGAGCCACTGTACATACCATGTAAACACAAGCTTAAGAACCTTGGAAAGCATATGTTAAGAAGCATGGCTATTTCAGCGGGTACTAGTGACAATCCCACAGAGTAATTGTTCACACAGGGTAAGAATATACCCTAAAACTATTTAAATCAACTATTAAGAGTCAGACTAACCTAAACGAATTTCTAATTTTCCAGATCCAACCTATGCTATATATAGAGTCAATTACAGGTGATTATTTTATTACAAGAAAAGTGTGTAAACAGGGCACAGAAGACTATAGAGTTTAGAAATTACTCCTAATTTGATGGAATTTCTCAAAAGTAATTTAATTATTAGCATATGATTATAAACTAAAACCTGCAAACTTTGAGATATATATTCACTTCCTCATTCTTGAAAAATGTAAAGATTTCATAATTTAAACAATACTTGAAAAATGGAAAGATTTCATAATTTAAACAATACATAATTTAAAACCTCCTTATCACATTAAATACAAAAGGAAAATATATTTTCTGATATTTCATTTTATCACTTCTTCCCCCATATGTCAACCTTTCAGGAAGATCAGTAAATTAAAATTTTTTTGGAAAAATTCTTGGAATAAATCTGAATATTTTCAAAATCAAGTAGCACTTTCCTAAGTGAATGTATTTTTACCATTTTCCCCCCACAGAAATGCTTCACTTTAAGAATGTGCTAGATATAAAAATGCCAAAAGTATAAAAGATCATTCACCATATGACTTATTCAAGACAAGAGGATTTAACATCATACAAGTGTGTTTGTCATAAAATGACTTTATACTTTGAATTGATACAACATATTTGAAATAAAGTTTATTTTGCAAAGTCTTGGGTTACAGACTTGTCTATATTAAATGTCTAGGATATTTATTTTAAAGAAAGGAAATTTATTACCCACAAATTAGTCAATTCTATATTAATAATAAGTATACACACTTTTGTTTTAAACACACACAGAAATTTGTGGTAAACTTTGTTTTAATTACTTATAAAGATGAGTACTGACCAGCATGCAACCAAAAAGATCATGCAAATGAATCAAATCATTTAATGGCTTAAAAAGCAGTTTAATAATTTTACTTTCCCTTTCTGTTTAATGGCATAAATATGGTGTGTGCGTTTCCTAAAATGTACGGTTAAAATGTATGACTAAAGGGGAGTTCCCTTTGTGGCTCAGTGGGTAACGAATCAGACTAAGAACCATGAGGTTGCGGGTTCGATCCCTGGCCTTGCTCAGTGGGTTAAGGATCCGGCGTGGCCGTGAGCTGTGGTGTAGGTCGCAGACACGGCTCGGATCCCGCGTTGCTGTGGCTGTGTTGTAGGCCGGCAGCTGCAGCTCCTGTTAGACACCTAGCCTGGGAACCTCCATATGCCACGGGTGCGGCTCTACATAAAGGCAAAAAGACAAAAAAAAAAAAAAGTATGACTAAAGGAAAAAGACTGAGATTTCATTTTCATACACATATTGAATAGAAAATAGAAATCTTATTTTCAGAAAATTCACTTGGAAAATGTCTTGCTTTTACAAGCAAAAATATGTTTATTATTATATTTCTGTGGTATTCTCACTGGTTTATTAATTTGGTAGGAAAAAACTTTGGAGAAAGACATTTTCTTTAAAGAAAGCCAGTTTTACCAAAACATCTAAATGCGTCCATTGAGCTTAAAATAAAGCTTAAGACAGAAATGAAACAGTGATTTGATAAATGGGCATTGGTAATTGTGGAGTAAGATCTGTATGGGTACTGAGGAACAAGTAAAACTTTTAGAGGCCAAACGATATTTTAAGAGAGTCTTTGAAAAATTAACAAATACTTCTTTCACGTATTTTACATAAATAATTTATATAGAGCTGCACTATCATTTAGCTCATTTCTGGATGCCTCTCCTTAAAACTACAGGATGTTTGATTAGGAACACAAGTTCAGTTCAATACTAAGCTAAGGAGAACATGACGGAAATAATACATTAAATTTTGGATCATATGCAGTTCTACAGCAGACAACTGAAAATTTATGCCGCAATGAATAGAACCTTATTTAGTTGCCTCAGAGTTACAGAACCATCACTAGCTCTCCTAATTGAGGTAACCAGGTGATTCCCTGGAGGTATTGTTAATTGTAGAGGATCTATAGACAGGAGGGTGTATTTTTACAAACTCATCCTTAGAGACCATCCTCGGTGTCTTACAATATAATTGATTGTAATAAACCATATTTCAAACATGTTTGAAAATCCAAGGGAATGCTTTAGTAGTCATAACAGAAACATTATTCCAAGAAAAACGAATCCTCAAACATGTTTCATATGAAGGTTCTACAAAATATATCCTTCTAATTTCTTAAATCTCTAGAAATTCAAAATCCCATCAGGTTTCTTAGAGTTGCAAAGAAAAGCTATTAACTTTAATTTCTTTTTAAGACTGCATATTTGTGTAGGTCACTTTTTAATTTAAACTGCTTACCTAACCTATAAAATGCAGTTAAACTGAGCAACTGTTATCAATCATGACTCTAGAAATGTAACCTTTAATTTTATTTTTATTACTTATTCAAAATTAAAACTTTATTCAAATGTCACATTTTCCCCACCCTCCTTTTCATAAAAAGAAAAGCTGTTTTGCTAAATAGTATGAAAACCATCTATCAATGCTTATTATTGCTGAAATTGTGGGAAGCTTCACCTTAAATATCAAAATGTACAGTAGGCTTCTCTCATCCCTCTTTATCCATAACATGTGAACTGTGCATGCTCTTTTGCTCAGTGGAAACCATTATCATCATAACTTATACTGAATTCTAAAATAATAGCTAATAAAATATTTGCAGAGAAGATTTTTTAACACCTGAATACTGCAGAGTTTTAGGACAGATGCGTAATTTAAAGTATAGACATGTTTTTACTTTCTAAGGAAAGATTTTCAAGTTTCATGATTTTAAAATTCCTATCTTAGAAATAGTATTTTGGTATAAAGAAAGCACAATTTTATCATTATGTGCTTATTATAACAAAGGATTCATAATTTGAAAGAAACATTCAAATAAAAATAATATGAATATTGATTTCAAGATGAGTAGGGACACAAATACAACTTTCTAGAAGATTTTTTTCAAACTAGCAAAACTATGTTTTGTGCTTCAGAATCAGAAAGAGGCAAAGCAAAATTTTCAGAAAAGATACAGTTTGGAGTTAAGAGAGCTTTAGAACCACTGACTCTGTTGAAGACATCTAAAAATAATAAGTACGGTCTTCTTAGAACACGAATTTAAAAGTTTTTTGTCAAGACTGAAAATCTCACTATAATGCAAATTTTATAATCTAGTTAAAGAGTCATTGTTGTCCAGCTCTCCATTTTATAGAGATATATTGTGAAGAAAAGGATTCCATCTTATTGTTCCATTATGGAGCTTTGTCCACACTAAAGAAAAAAATATGTGAATCTGTATAAGTATGCTTAACCAAGTAACTACGCTGTACAGTTGAAAAACTGACAGAAAACTGTAAGCCAGCTCTAATGGAAAAATAAAAATCATATTAAAAAAAGAAAAAAGTTTATTTTCTCTAAAATAAGTGCAAAGAGATCAATCAACTATTAGCTGTTATTTGAGGGAATTCTTCGTTGTCCAGGTTGTAGATGAGTCAGCAAACTTCCCTTTCTCACTAAATCTCTTTTCATTTCACAATTTTTATTAATGTCTACTCTGTTCCAGTCACCCTCTTGGCACTTGGAAGACCACAATGAATGAAACAGACTAAAGTTCCTACGTTAGAGCTTATATTTTGCTAAGTAAAAGGGAATACAAAATGTTGAGGATGAGATGGTTGAAGCTTTAAATTGTGACTCTAGGGCTGTCTTCACTGAAAAAGTCAAACTTGAGTAAAGATTTGAAGAAAGTAGCGAGTCAACCATGTGGCCACCTGGAGGATATCTGGTCAGAGGGAACAACAAGTGCAATGGTTCTGGGTCAGAGGCCTGATTGTATTGTTGGAGGAAGAACAAAGAGGCCAGTATTGCTGAAGTTGATTGAGGCAGAGGGAGAGTCATAGGAGACAAAATCAAAACTGCCAAATGGAGGGGTGCTTTTAGGCTTTCGTAGGGTTTGTGCTTTCACTTTGAGACCAAAAATACAAAAACAAAGACAAAACAAAACGATACTATTGAAGAGTATTAGTAGATGATAAGATAATCTAAGTTTGTTTACTTGGGCTGCTGAGATGAGAAGAGACTGCAAGGGACCAAGATTTGAAGCAGAAAGATAACAGCAGACAAGCGAACCAAACTGGGTAAGGACAACAAAAACTTGGACAGGGATAAAATTACTGAAGCATTCACAATGTTTCACAAGTAGTTTAATTTTTAAATATAGTTTGAAGATGGAACAAATGGGATTCCCTTATGGCCCAGATGTGACATATGAAACAAAGAGAGAGACATCAAGGGACTTCAAGCAAGGTTTTGGAACTGAGCAACTGGAAAAGATGTCAACATTTACTAAACATTTCCTAAATTTACTAAATATGGGAAAGACTGCATGAGAAACTGGTTTAGGGTAAATGCCATTAGACAAATTTGTGATGTGTAAAGATTAAAATGCCCGTAACATACCTGGTTAGAATGTCAATTAGGTAGTGCAATATAATGGATAGAATCATTAGTATTCAGATTATATTTAAAGCCATAAGAATTGATCAGATCACCAAATAAGATAGTATAACAGAAAAGAAAAGCTGCCCAAGCTCTAAACCTTGCTTTCTAGAAGATTTAATGAAGGTAAGGAAAAAGAGAGAGGATTAAAAGTGTTTAATTATTTCATCTTCTAATCATAATTTACATTATCTAGAGAATAATCAGTTGATTACTTTGTGGTTGAGCTGATCAATTTTTCAAGTAAGTTGACCAAGTAGAAAAATCTGTATTTTAAAATGAAAAATAGTGTCAGTCTACTGGGCAGAGAGATAGGCAAATTAATGCTAATCTAATTATAGTATGGTGTTGAAAATACTCTGATAAAACTTAAAAAAATGTATGGTATATATAGAGTGTTTCGCCATAATCAGACTGTGGATTTTGAGTAAGTCATATTTGGTGAAGTTTATTTGGACTGTTTTATAAGAGTTATCACTTGTTTAACGACATATTTTTCTTACATATTTATGATACTTTAGGTCACAGTAAAACCATGTGAAAATTCAGAAACATAATAGAGTTGATTTATATTTTTGGAGTAATATATATATGTGAAGGAAGATGGTGGAAATGAGCCTGAAATCAAGGTGAAGTCTACACTGACTGAAAGAGTTTATCCCTTAAATTATAGTGACTACGGAATTACATTTTTAACATATCAGTCTGCAGGATGGCTAGCCAGTGTTCTCGAGAAAAGGAACCAATAGGATATCTAAAAACATATACCTATAAGAGGAGAATTATTCTAGGAAATGGCTCATGTGGTTATGAAGGCTAAGAGGTCCTACAACCTGACATCTGCAACCTGGAGATCCAGGAAAGCTGGTTGTATGATTCAGTCCAAGTCTGAAGGCCTGAGAATAAAAGTGAAGAGGCTGCTGGTGTGAGTCTGGAGGTCTAAAAACTAGAATGAGAGCAGAAAACTGTGGATATCCAAGCTTGAGAGAATTTCCCCTTCTTTTGCCTCGTTGTTCTATGTTGGCTCTTAGTTGACTGGACAATGCCTGCCCACATTGGGGAGGGTGGATATTCTTAACTCAGTCTACTGATTCAAATGCTAATCTCTTCCAGAAACATGACCACAGACACACCCAGAAATAATGGTTTACCAGTTTTCTGGGTATCCCCGAGCCCAAGTTGACACACAAAATTAGTCATCATAATAGCAGAGAGATATCAGAAATTAGGCTTTCTTAGGATGGATGATTACAAAGTTCTACAGCATTTGGGGCAAGAAAGCAAGAGTGTTTGAATAAAGGAGATTGAAAGTAAGTTGGAGAGAAATGCATACACTTAAAAAATGTTCACAAGACAGAATGTACACACTTGACGAATAATATGAAGTGGAAGGAAAGGAATGATTTCAAGAGTCCAGGTTTCTAACTGGTGAATAAAATACAGCGCAGGAAAGGAGATATTTGAGGGAAGAAAGAACTCTTAGTTTTAAACATATTGGATTCTAAGTTACTTTGTGATGTCTTTTCCTGTTTTTTTTTTTTTTTTGTCTTTTTAGGGCTACACCTGCAGCATATGGAAGTTTCCAGGCTAGGTTTCTAATCAGTGCTGCAGCTGCTGGCCTATACCACAGCCACAGTGATGCATGATCCCAGCTGCGTCTGTGACCTACACTACAGCTCAAAGCAATACTGGATCCTTAACCTACTAACCAAGGCCAGGGATCTAACCCAGGTCTTCATGGATACTGGTTGGGTTTGTTACCACTGAGCCATGACAGGAATTCCTACTTCGTGATTTCTAATTTAAGGTGTATGGTAAGCAGTATATATTGAGTCTGGAGTCCGACAGAGAGTCCAAGAATAGAGATAGATAATTGGCACACATATTTTGAGTGTTTTCAAATAACTGAAGTTAAAAAAAAATGGATTTAGATGGTTGTCCAAGATGAGAAAAAATTGAAAAGAGAACAAAGGAAAGAAGCCTGATAATGCATAAATATGAAAGGGGCTTCTCAACCAGTAATATTTCTACTTGCAGTGATTGAAGAAGTAAAAAATTTCTCACAAACGAAAATGAAATCTTTCGTTTCGTTTTGTTTTTTTTTTTTTCAGCCATGCTTATGGCATGCAGAAGTTCCTGGGCCACTGCAGTGACAATGCTGGATCCTTAACCTGTTGTGCCACAAGAGAACTTCTGAAATCTTATTTTTATTTCTCCTTCATTCTCTTATTCTTTACATCTTCTCCATTATTCCTAGAAATGTCCTTTTCCTTTTTTCACACATCAATTACTTTTGTTTAGACAGCAACAATATCCAAAATTCTGCTTTTACATATTTTTATTACATATACAGCAAATATTGCATAGGTGTCAGCCAAACATAGACCTGCTCATGTATGAGAATCTTAAGAAAGTATAGCTTGTAGCATGACTACATAGAATAGGCCCCCATGAAGCTTCCTTCACCCAAACACACACACTTAAAAGGAAACCTTAAATGGCATCAATTATATCTTAGGTTATTCTTTCCATATGGAGATTAAGTTTTCACTTTCATGAAACCTATAAACAACCTATATAGAGATTGTATTTTATTTTTCTATGTGTCACATTTTTGCAAAATTCCATAAAGCAACTAAGCCTACAATATACAGGAATTAAATAAAACAAATAGGACACTATTTTCATAATAAACCAATCATGAGCAACTTAACCTTGCGCCTTCCGTGTTTTATAGATAGGACTCTGCTGGCCAGTGGTTCATGGAATATAAATGGCTTACTTCATACTTCCCTAGTCTTTCTATACTCTTTTCAGCAATTAAGTTTGGCTATTCCGGGTAATTCCCTGTGACAATTTTTATTTGAAAGCTTAGACTGACACAACACCTCATCTCCGCTCCCACATTTACTTTGGGGTTTAGGATACAGTGATTCCATTCACACTAAATATTTAGACTTGTCACTTTAAAATATGCTTGTGGTGCTCTGTTTCTTTCTTGCTCTGGAACAGAGGCCATTCAATGACACATCAGAGTGGAAGAAGTCAAGTAAGCATATTTTAAAGTGACAGGTCTATATCCAAACTCTATGGTCTTAATGAAATTTTTATTCTAAGAACCGAAATTTTTAACCACTTTTAGCCACTGTGGTCTCCAGCCTCTCTCTGTTAATCATTTCCAAATCAAGCTCATGGGCATCAGAAACATCTCTAGGGTACTCACAAGATGAGGCTGAACTCAGCAGTCAGTGGATGTAGGAACACAGAGCACTGAGGAACTTTTCAAATATCTTAGGCTCGCAATTTTGAAGAGCTTGTTTGGGTTTCAGTTATTATCAGGAAGAAACAGAGAAAGCTGGTTTGTCAATAGAAGATTTCAAAAGCCCTCACATTATGAAATCATAAATAAAGTTCAATGTGGAGCCTGTGGGTATTTATATAATTCTTACATTTTGCCATGGTGCAATTACCTTGACAACATTTTCTTGTCAAAGACACGGTCACTAACAGCAAAGGATTGCAGGTCAGCATCGTGATTCACTGCCCAAACTGCCTGGACACTGCTTGCATGATGCTTGGAGCCAGTCCAAGTAGTTAGTCCCTAAAGGAGTTTATATGAATGATGCTCATCCTCAAATTAACCTCAGTGTTTTAAAACCATGGCAATGGAAATGGTTAATCTCAGACTTTCCCAGTTAGAACTTTTGCCAGTTGCTGACTGCAGTGCTTTCTCTTTACTTGCTTGCAACTGATCATATGTAGAAACTTTCCAGTGCAAAAATGGCCAGGTACCATTTAGGGTGGCAATCTAATATTTCTGTAGGAGCTATAAAAATAAAACTAACTCAAGCACTGAGATAGCTGGAGTCACCAGCCAGGGTCAGGCATTATAAAACAGTCAACTCAGCCTAAGAGTACAGTCTTCTGAGTTCACTATCCTATACTCAATAAGTCTTGGTGACAGATGGTGGGCTGCTATTGATGCTCAGTGGGTAGAAGAGGGAGATGTAAGTTAAATCACTAACATATTCAGAAGGCCTCCAGAAACTTTGACCCATATTTTCTGCTTTGTATATATAATAATATCTGTAATAAGTCTTCTTTTGATTATAGAAATAGAGTTGAGGTTAGCATTTTAGCTGTAGAGCCAGACTATGATGAGCTGAATTTTAGTTCTCCCACTTTTTAATTGTATGAGCATAATCAAGTTATTCTCCGTGCCTCAGTTTCTTCGCCTATAAAATGGAGTTGTGTAGCCCTAGATGTAAAGCATTTAGAAAAGTATCTAGCACATTCTAAGTACCATGTGAGTATTAGCTATTATTGGTATTGCTTAAGAATCTTTTTTGTCATATACACATGAAAAGAAAAACAAACCTACATGGCATGGCTTGCTGGTAAAGACTAGATCTGGGGAGGCCTCTCCTGGCTTATTTCATAAGGTTGCTCTGAGACTTAGCCAATATAAATAAAGAACATGGTCTGGAAACTAATAATGACAAACAATCTTATCACTAGTGCTATTAATGTTCATCTTTTCTGCATAACCTAAAAGTGCTCCCAAATTACTGGTGAGAAATGGATTTCATTATAATAACAACAAAATCATAAAACATTGAGTCAGAAGAAATCCTAGAGAAAAATATATCCCAATCTGTAACTCAAGAAATGCTCTCCCCTTGGCTAAAAAAAGCCAAAAAAACAAACAGAAAAACTTCCCCCAAAAGCTACCTTTGATATTCAAAAAAGATATAACCACTTCTTTATAAGATAGCCCATTAAAGTAAAAATAATTTTAAAATATTTGCAAGTTATTTATTTTATTTATTTGAAATCACTATTTTACCCATTTTTTTCTAGTTTCTGCCATAATGATTCTCTCAAAATCCTCCAATTCCTCTTCTATGTCATATCCGATGGTCTAAATTAGACCCATTAGGGTTCTTTTCTTTTTCTTCCAGACTAAATATTACTAGTTTATTTTGTTAATTCTCAGATAACCTTGTTTTGCCTTTCTTCTTCATTCTAACTGTCCTCCTATGAGTATGTTCCACTTTGACTGTTTTTCTACTAAAATGTAATGCCTAATGCAATATAATCCCTTTCACTACATGGTAAAGGGAAAATATTTCTCCTTTTCTTGGACATTATATTTCCATTATGTAACCTAAAATCAAATTAGCATTCTTGGAATTGCAGTCTTGACTACCTGACAAACATAAAGATGCTTCTAAATGCTGTTCATAAAATTTCTCTTATTTTTTCCCATTTTACACTTTAACAGCTGGATTTTAGAACCTAACAATTAAGGATGTGCATTTATCCCTAATAACTTCCAACCTGTTAAATTCATCCCTCTGTTCCATCTTGACTACACCTTTTTTTCAGATTCTTAGTTAACCCTTCCGGATTTTTACCATTTATATACTGTGAGAATTTTAGCAGTGATGTCTTTGAAATACACAGTGTTGAAAGATGCAGAGTTAGTTGATTGATGCCAGTCCTGTAAATAGTACTTTTGACTGCGATCACTTCTCAATTATAAACTCTCTAAGTATTTTAACACCTACCTCAGTTATACTCAAAGATGTTGTAGGGACACTAGTCAAATGCTTATTATAGCTATGGCATTCCTCTAATTTACAAATAGTAACCTTATTATTAAATAAATCACAAAACAAAAATAATCAAATCCTGACAGTACCTGTATCATAAAAATGGCTCATCCCACTCATCATGCCACTCCTGCACCTTTTCTGACATCAGCAGAGGAAAAACATCATTTTGTAGAAACAAAGGTGAGCTCAGGTAGAAGCTCCCCATGAATTTTCAAAGAATGACACATCCTCTTACTGTCAGAATTATATTTTCATTATGACCCATTAAGAGAGACACTGGAATATAGTCTATACTCTGATCAAATGACAGATATCTCTTCTGGCTTTGATGTATTCTTACAAATTTCTGAGAATGAAGTTGGATATCCCTTGCCTTAAAGGCTGTGACTTTTCTGCTTATTGATTAGACATTTATTTCAAATATTTTCTATTTTACACTTGAGAGTATTCATTAACTTTACAAACACATACAGAGTACTCAATGTATATCTATATCTATATATCTACATAAGGGATTTAAAATTCTTTATAAACATAAAACCTTCATGGATCTGATAATCTAACTAGGAAGATAAACATATTAACAAATAAGTGTAAGGCAATGTTGTAAATAGTGTACAATAGAGCATAAATAAAAATACTAATCAAGGGTAGCAGAGCTTGTAGAACCAGCCCACAATTTTGAAGGCTGACCACATGAAGGATGAATGTGCCTTTGTCAAGGTTTAGAGAAAAGAGATGTCCATTGTTTAAACACAAGATTTCAGGCCAAAGAGTCACATAAAAATATACATAGTCTTCTACCTATTTAGGGTATTGGTCTGCTACCACTCTCCCCCAGATCCTTGTAATATACAAATTATTTTCCCAGTTTTTGGTCTCATCTCCTAAAGTCCATCCTGGACATGGTAGACAAAGAGATCTTTGCAAAATCTAAATCAGATCATGTCATTAAAATGCTCAAACTCTTCCAATGACTCCTATAAGAAAATTAAGGATAAATATGTGAGAATGGTATTACATAACAAAGTGAAATAATGATGATAATCAAATAAAAAGTAATATCCCAGAATAAAATCAAAGTTCTGAAAAATGGCTCCTCATCGGGTCCTACAAAATCTCCAATTCCTCATTTTACTGACATTCTGACCATGTATCTTCTGACCACTCTGTTTTGGATCCCTCTACTGGTTGCCTCGCTCTTTTTTAAACACTCCAAGAAGCCTTTCTCCTCAGGACTGTAGCTTCCTCCACTTGTAACAGTGTTCTTACAGAAAGCCATATTTCTCCTTTTCATCCTGCGTTAGTTTTCCACAGAATACTTCTCATCATGGGCTGTCCTATAGATTTACTTATTTGTACATTATCTACTTCTCACCACAAAAATAAGTGCCATGGAGACATAGGTTTTGTCTGTTTTGTTCTATACTGTAATCCCAAACATGTTCACAGGACTGAAGTATAGAAGACAGTATCAGAAGGAAAGTGGCATTTGTGTCATTTCATGAATTTAGTATTATGTGTTAGAAAGAATCGACTTCATCTTTTAGGCAAAGAGAAATTACTGAATGACATGGAATCCTTTGGAAAACAGAAGTGAAATCTTTGGACTTTGTGCCCTCAGTGTCAAACCACCTTTCTTTTCAGGTGAAACTGCACCCTTGAAGAGGAAGCTCTGCTGTAACTAACTGGGGTTATGAGGACTTTAATATTCTATGATGATATCCAACATAGCTGATTAAACTTACGAGCCTCTTTGACTAGCTACTAAGAAACCACTGAAGCATATGAAATTGGAATTACTGCTGTTTACATATTTGAATCAAGAGTGAGAAATTAAAAGAGTCATAATTTAACAATTTTAAAATGAAGTAAGTCTGTTTTGTGAGTGTAGAACAACATGAAAAAGGAATTTACATATTACAAGGATAATAAACTAGTTATATAGTAAACTTCTGATGTTAACACAAAGATTTTCAAGTAATTATAATAAAGACAATTTTAGTTATGAGGCTGACTTTGTTGTGCAGGTTACATAAAATATGTGAAGCAAAAGTCTGCAAGCAAGGACTGTGTCTGGGTTTCTCTCAGCAACAAAAGAATATGTCAAGTAGATTGTAAGAAAATAGGGTTGTAACCCAGCAGGCAATCAAAATTCAAGGTGAGATTCTAGGAAGAAATGAGACATGTGTCCTCTCTATGAGCTAAGAGCTAAGAGTTACAAGAATTATGAAAACGTTGGTTTTCAAAACCCACCAAAATTACAAGAAATACTCCTAATAAATTTCCTCAGTTGTTTGGCTCATTATTTTTAAGGTCAGTCTTGAGTGGCCACGTGACCTCATCTCATTAATTGCTTACTCATTTAGTAGCTATTCAGTCAGAAGATACGCTTCTTAGCTTCTAAAGGAAAAGACAAATGAGAGCTGTATTCATGAAGAGCTGTGTTTTAATTTGCATAACCAATTATTTCCATACTTTAAGCCAACCACAAGTTGCAATACAGACAGCCCTCACATTTTTCTTCTATTCCTGTCAAAATAGCAATACAATTCTATTATTTCCTGTTTAGAGATATAAGTTATGTAATAGGAAAAGAAATGATATAAAAGGAAAGACATTCCAAAGGAATTCCACATAAAAAACATTATATTGAGGAAAAGCACTACAACTTTTTTAGATAAATATAAATAAGTAATTTTTTTAAGTACACATTTTATCATTTACATGTGAGAGTTTGGTAAGCAAGTTAGGAACCACCTCATATTATTCTCTGAACAACCTTAAATGTTAGAAAATAATACATTTTTTACAGTTGCAAAAAAGTAATTGAGAGAGCAAAGAGATATATTCAAGGCTACACAACTAAGTAAGAAGTAACCTTGAGATATGAACCCAGGGCTGTCTGATTCTCTGTTAGTGTAGATAACATTATTTGCGGTGTACCTTCTGAAGAAGAGGTTAATAACTGTCATTAGATTCTCAATGGCATAAGTCATGTGAAAGATACTATAGCGCTGTGTCTCTCTGGGATTCCAGGGTAAATGCAGTGCAGATAAAAATAAGCCAGGATGGCTTAATCTGATTGGCTTCTGGATGCCTCCAGCATCCTGGAGTAGATTACATGAGCTTGAAAACTTTCTTCCTTGGTGCAGCATTGGTATCTGCCCAATAGGTTCCCGTATGGACAGCATCTGTTCTGATTGGTTGAGTGTCCAACCTAACGGTTCAAGTGTCTGTTCTGATGGGTTAGTTTTATGAATATTCATTGAGACGGATTCTGATAATTGAATAATTTCCCCCAAATTCTAAATAATACAAACACAATTCTTTATTACAAACATTATTTCCAGTCAGTCCCACCCTGCAGTCTCCTATAACCATCAAGATTTTTTTTCTTTATGGTATCTCATCCAAGGGTTTCAGCTCTTCTGTGGGGACACTTGCTGTGTCAACTTTCATTTGAAAGGCTTGAAGTAAAGGCAATTCCTCTATCTACCCCTAGTGATACTTCTCAGAAGAATGTGTATACTCCCCAACTCTCAGCATCATTTCTTTGAACACTAAGATTACATCTTACATGAAAAAAACAAAGGTAAACTTTCCAACAAAAACACAAGAAAACCCTTAAAGAAAACCCTAAAATTGTATTATAGAAAAGGGAATAAATAATGTCACACACAGTGAGAGAATGTTGAGATATGTATATACTGTAGACTTCAATCTGCTGTGCATGGTTTTCAAACAATGTCACCAACACCATTCCACTTGGAATCAGCACCTTGAAAAGCCTCCTCACTGCATAATGGGAATTTTCTTCATTTTCTCTCCTTTACCTTCTATTATTGCAGAAATCAAATAAAGTCACCTTAGCTGAGCAGCAGGCAGACGAAGGGGGGTGGAAATAGAAATGTAAAGTTAAAGCCCCGGGAGTTCCCTTCATGGCTCTGTGGTTAACGAATCCGACTAGGAACCATGAGGTTGCGGGTTCGATCCCTGGCCTTGCTCAGTGGGTTAAGGATCCGGCGTTGCCATGAGCTGTGGTGTAGGTTGCAGACGCGGCTCGGATCCCGTGTTGCTGTGGCTGTGGTGAAGGCCGGCGGCTACAGCTTCTGTTAGACCCCTAGCCTGGGAACCTCCATATGCCGCGGGTGCGGCCCTAAAATGCCAAAGACAAAAATAAATAAATAAATAAATAAATAAATAAATAAAAGTTAAAGCCCCTCTCAGATATAACTGGAATATAGAGCAAGGCGCTCTGTACTGTTAGCTTCTTGGTAAAGCATGAAAATCTAAAATTGTCCTCATTCTTTTTTGTTAAGAATTTCCTTCTTCAGCTAGTATTGTCTTCCTTCCTCCCTCCCTTGTCCCCTCCTCCCTTCCCCCTTTCCTTTCTCTTTCTTTTCTTCATTCCTACCTTCTTCCCTTCCCTGTCTCATTCCCTTTCTCCCTTACTTATCTCCCTTCCATTCTCTTCCATTCCCTTCCTTTACTTTCCTTCCTTTCCTCCCCTCCCATTCTCTTCCATTCCCTTCCTTTCCTTTCCTTCCTTTCCTCCCTTCCCCCACATATGATTGTCATTTAATCCTCAAAACACCTCATAAGATAAGAATTGTCCTCACTTTTTAGAATGGAAGGCAACAGGTTAAGTACCTTGGTCAAAACTATATATTTAGTTAGAGCAGAACGAGAATTGAAACATGTGATCTTTTAAAATTATTGCATGACTCTCATTATGAAGGGATTAAAAAGTATTTATTTTTTGCATTAGCTGCTTAACATGAGTTAACTTTTTAAAAAGATGATAGCAGCCTTGAAAAACGTAAGAGCAGATACTGAACAAAAAGTAATGTATAAGATTTCACAAAATCAGATCTCACCAATTTCCCAGGATCAAACCTCTAAATGTCAGTGTATGCAGAGTTACCTGATAAAAGATCCTTACCAGGTAGTTACTGTCTTAAACAAGGTAGCACCGTATTAGCAGTACCTTATTTACAAAGTACAATTAGGATTTATCACAGGAAAAAACTGAGAGATGTTTTGGAATCTCTTTCCCTGAAATTTCTTGAAGTATTTACTCCCTTGAGACTATGTATATTTTTCTACAGAAACAGGAATTTCCATATAACTATGTTTCAAAGACTGTTATTGGCTTCCTAAATTCCTTTTGTAAATAGCTATATAATCTTATAGATAAGCAATACCTCATATGTATTAAAAAACTCATACGTGAAATGCTTTCCATTTAATCCTCAAAATATCCTATGATATAGATGCAATAACGCAATTATTACAGTTTTACAAATCAGTTAATAACTTGCCTGACATCGCAAAGCTGAAAAATAAAGGAACAGAGATCTGACCCAGTTAATTTGACTCTCAAACCCACTTTGTTCACCACTGCACTGTATCACCAAAGAGTCTATTTAAATTAGAAAACAATCCTTTTTTTCTTTTTTTTGTCTTTTTAGGGCTGCACCCATAGGCTAGGGGTTGAATCGGAGCTGTAGCTGCTGGTCTATGCCACAGCAACAGCAATGCCAGAACTGAGCCGCATCTGTGACCTACACCACGGCTCATGGCAATTCTGGATCCTTAGCCCACCGAGCTAGGCCAGTGATTGACCCTACATCCTCGTGGATATTGACTAGATTCATTTAGGCTGAGCCATGACAGGAACTACAAAATATATATATATATATATATATATATATATATATATATATATATATATATATATATATTCTTTAATTGTTTTTATTTAATGGTTTTTATTTTTTCCATTATAGATCGTTTACAGCATTCTCTCAATTTTCTAATGTATAGCAAGGTGACCCAGTCACACATACACATATACATTCCTTTCTCTCATATTATCATGCTCCATCATAAATGACTAGATATAGTTCCCAGTACTACACAGCAGGATCTCATTGCTTATCTACTCCAAATGCAATAGTTTGCATCTATTAATCCCAGACTCTGAGTCTATCCCACTCCCTTACCCTTGGCAACCACAAGTCTGTTCTCCATGTCTATGATTTTCTTTTCTGTGGAAAGGTTCATCTGTGCCATATATTAGATTCCAGATATAAGTGGTATCATATGGTATTTGTCTTTCTCTTTCTGGAAAAACAACCAATCTTTACAAATTAATAATTTTATTTCTTTAAAAGATATTGTTTCACTTAATAGATATATAAATATATTATATACATTATTTATTATATATACATTCATTTTATATATTGTATATAATATATATAAATAACATATAAGTAATGTATATAACCTTATTATATATAATAAATATATATTAAATATATTTGTTCTTTTAGTAAATTTCCTCATATCCTTGGACTAAAAAAACATTTTGCTCTTAAATTTCAGTGTAACTTAACCCATTGAATGTGATAATTTTCAAAGTGTTAACCACATCATTGATAGAAATATACCAGTTTTATAAATTATTGCAAAGTCAAACTGTTGTTCTGAAATTCAGATGAATAGTTTTAGTAGGTTTTTATCTTAACTGATATCAATCAAGATAGATATATACTTCTTTGGTGTTTTGTTTACATGTTGATACTTTAGAAGTACAGAAAAAAAGAGGAAAGGAACTGTTAAAAACTCAGAAAAGGCAAAAATAGAAAAGACAAGGAGTTCCTGTCGTGCCTCAGTGGTTAACGAATCCGACTAGGAACCATGAGGTTGCGGGTTCGATCCCTGGCCTTGCTCAGTGGGTTAAGGATCCGGCGTTGCCGTGAGCTGTGGTGTAGGTTGCAGACGCGGCTCGGATCCCGTGTTGCTGTGGCTGTGGCGAAGGCCGGCAGCTATAGCTCCTGTTAGACCCCTAGCCCGGGAACCTATATATGCCGCTACATAAAAGCAAAAAGACAAAAAAAAAAAAAAAGACAAAATTACTGAAGAGATAGTTCACTTAATTCACAGAGGGAAAACCACTGTACACTGGTGTATGGAAATTTGCTTAATGAAGCTCCTTATTTTAAGTTTCAACAGTCATTAATATAAAAATGTTACAAATTGCTAAAAAGTACTTCTTAATTTAGTACTTTAAAAGTTTATATTGGCATTAAACTGTTAACATAATCTGTAGCTTTATGGAAATAAATTTAAATCAACATGAAGTACCTCTCTCTTCCTATTTACCTGCTCCCAAAATAAAACCCCACAATCATAGTCAATGAAATATTTAACTCTCTTTCATTTAGAATATGTTTTTAGGGGAGCCAGTATTTATTACAGCCTTAGTTTCTCATTTTTGTGTGCTACAAACCAGAAATTTTAAAAATACCTTTCACTTAATGTGACTTAAAAAAATCAAACATTTGGGATAGAGTGAGTTGAGTGATAACAGTCTCGTTGCTTCTCACTTCTCAGATGTTGACTTCCATATTTGTAATAATTCACCCTGGCAAAGAATCCATCACAGCCAGTCAAAGGGGGCTAGTTCTGACCAATATACATTATGTGAATGAGAAGAATCTGATTCAGTGATTGAGATTTAAAAATATATATTATTTGAGAGTAGGGAGATATTGTGCTACTCAAATGCATGGATAAGATTCACGAAGGGGAAAACATCCAAGATCAAGTGAGAAAGTTTAGTCTTTTACGGTTAGGTTTTAAATGGTGTTATAAATTCTATTTGGCCTTTTATCCCAAGAACTACTATAGTATTATATCATTTACCAGAAATTCTTTTCACTGTCTACTCTTCTGTGTGAAATTTGCTTGAGAGCATTCTCAAACACTGTAGACAGGGCCATTTCTTCTAATTAATCAAATAAAGCCTAAGTAAGGTTTTTATTCTGATAGTAGCAATCCTCATGAAAAATAAAAATATATACAAATCATATTTATGGATGAAAAGGAGCTTGTTTGTTTCCTTGGACCGTCTTGGATTCTCTGGTGAGTAAATGCTCCAAAGTTCATTCTCAATCTCCCAGCTCCTTGCGGAAAAAAAACGTTCTCTTAGCCCAGGGTATCTTGGCTCGAACTTGGCTTCCCTGAGCTGAACTGCATATTCTGTGTCCCTTTGCAGAAACTGGGTTATTTTCTGCTTGTTTTTCTTTTGTTTTCTCTTCATTTTCCCAGCTTTCTTGTCATATAATTGATACATAACATGTAAGTTTAAAGGTATACAAAGCGTTGATTTGATACTTACACGTTGCAAAATAATTACCTGGATCACATCATATAATAACTGCTTCTTTTCAGTTGTGGGAATATTGAAGATCTAGTCTCTTAGCAACCTCTGAGTATATAATACAGTAATATTAACTATAGTCATTATACTGTACATTATATCCCAAGGACTTATTCAACTTACAACTACAAGTGTGTGCTCTTTGACCTAAATCTCCCCCTTTCTCCCACTCCTCAGTCCCTGGTAACCACCATTTTTTTTTGTTTTGTTTTGTCTTTTTGCCTTATCTAGAGCCACACCCACGGCATATGGAGGTTCCCAGGCTAGGGGTCTAACAGGAGCTGTAGCTGCCGGCCTTCGCCACAGCCACAGCAACGCGGGATCCGAGCCGCGTCTGCAACCTACACCACAGCTCACGGCAACGCCGGATCCTTAACCCACTGAGCAAGGCCAGGGATCGAACCCGCAACCTCATGGTTCCTAGTCGGATTCATTAACCACTGAGCCAGGGCGGGAACTCCTGGTAACCACCATTTTAGTCTCTGTTTCTATGAATTCAGCTTTTTTTATATTCCACACATGAGGTTTCATACAGTATTTGTCTTTCTTGGTCTCACTTATTTCACTTAACATATTTCCTTCAGGTTCCACCCATGTTTTTGAAAATGGCAGGCTACCCTCCTTTCTCATGTTTCAACAATTTTTCATTGCCCATTCATCTGTTATTCTGATATTTGACTATAGTTGTTAATGCTGCAATGAACATGGCAGCGTGGTTATATCTTTGAGATTCTTTTTAAAAATTTCATTGGGGAGTTCCCAACATGGCTCGCTGAAACAAATTTGACTAGCATCCATGAGGACACAGGTTTGATCCCTGACCTTGCTCAGTGGGTTAAGGATCCAGTGTTGCCGTGAGCTGTGGCGTAGACCACAGATGTGGCTCAGATCCTGCATTGCTGTGTCTATGGCATAGGCCAGCAGTTGCAGCTCCAATTTGACCCCTAGCCTGGAAACCACCATATGCCATCGGTGTGGCGCTAAAAAGACAAAAGAACAAAAAATTCATTGGATATATAACTCTATGTGGAATTACTGGATCATATGGTAGTTTTATTTTTAATTTTTTGAGGAACACTTATATTGTTTTCCACAGTGGTTATACAAATTTACAGTCCCACCATCAGTGATCAGTGAACAAGGGTTCCCTTTTCTACCTTTTCTTCTCCTTCATGTTCTCATCAGAACTTGCTTTTTTTTTTTGGATAATATCCAGGCTAACAGGTGTAAGGTGATATCTCATGTTTTTTTCTCCCTTTTTTTTTCTTTTTCTGGTCGTACCCATTAATATGGAAGTTCTTAGGCTATAGTCTAATTGGAGCTGCAGCTGCTGGCCTATGTCACAGCCACAGTAACACTGGATCCAAGCCACATCTGTGACCTATGCTGCCACTTGCAGCAATGCGGGATCCTTAACCCACTGAGCGAGGCCAGGGATCGAACCTACAGCCTCACGGACTATATGTTGGGTTTTTAACTTGCTGAGCCACAAAGGGAACTCTTTCATGGTGTTTCTGATTTTCATTTACCTGATGATTTTTGATGCTGAACACATTTTCGTGTACCTATTGATTATTTATACATTTTATTTAGAAAAATGTCTAAGTTCCTCTGTCAGATCTTTACTTTTTATTAATGTATGTATGCATTACATATTTTAATTTGATAAATCTGACGTGTTTTGTAATGTAAGGGTGCACAGCACGTTACTTTGGTACATTTATGTACTGTAATATGATTGCCATTGAAGCAATATTTATCACATTACATCACTATGGTACAATATTACTTATACTCATTTTACTTTGCCTCTACCCATTATTTGATCAGATTTATTTTGTTATTGAGTTGTATGAATTTTTAAAATATATGGATATTAACCCCTTATGTAAGGTATATGATTTGCAAATATTTTCTTCCATTTAGCAGATTGCCTTTTCATTTTGTTGATGATTTCCTGTACAGAAGTTTTTAGTTTGAGGTAATCCCACTTGTTTAGTTTTGCTTTTTTTTTTTTTTTGCCTTTTTGTCATTTTAGGGCTGCACCCGAGACATGTGGAGGTTCCCAGGCTAGGGGTCTAATCGGAGATGTAGCCGCCGGCCTTCATCACAGCCACAGCAACGTGGGATCCAAGCCATGTCTGCGACCTACACCACAGATCACGGCAACGCCAGATCCTTAACCCACTGAGCAAGGCCAGGGACTGAACCCGCAACCTCGTGGTTCGTAGTCGGATTCATTAACCGCTGCACCATGACAGGAACTCCTATTTTTGCTTTTATTGCTTGTTCTTTTGGTGTCCAAGCCAAAAATGTTTTGCCAAGATCACTGTCAAGGAGCTTACCCACTATGTTTTCTTCTAGGATTTTTATGTGGTTTCAGATTTCATATACAGATCTTTAGTCCATTTTTAGTTTATTTCTTATATGGTGTAATATATGGATCTAGTTTTACTCTTTTGAATGTGGCTACTCAGTTTTCCCAGCACCTCTTATTTAAGAGACCATCTTTTCTCCAGTGTACAGTCTTAGCTCCTTTGATATATACATGAATGGATTTATTTCTGAGCTCTTACTCTGTTCCATTGATATCTATCTTTTTTTTTTTTTCCATTTTGCCATAGTGTTTTGATTATGATAGCTCTAATGAAGTTTGAAATTGGGAAGTGTGAAACCTCCAGTTTGTTCTTCTTTCTCAAGATTGTGTTAGCTATTTGGAGTCTTTGTATTTCTGTACAAATTTTAGGATTTTAGGATTGTTTGGTCTATTAAAATGCCACTGAAATTTTGATAGAAATCGTGTTGAATCTGTAGATCTCTTTGTATAGAATGGACATTTTAAGAATATTAGTTCTTCCAATCCTTGACCATGGAATACCTTCTCATTTATTTGTGTCTTCAGTATTTTTCATCAATGTCTTATAGCTTTCAGTATATAGATCTTTCATCTCTTTGGTTAAAGATATTCTTAAATATTTTATTCTTTTTGATGCTGTGATAAGCGGAATTGTTTTTTATTTTTTCTTTTTGACAATTGATTAATATATATAGAAATGCATCTGATTTCTGTACATTAAATTTGTATCATGCAACTTTACTGGATTTCTTTCTTAGTTTTAGCATGTTTTTGGTGGAATCTATAGGTTTTCCATATATAATATTATATCATAAGCAGAGGCAATTTTACTTCTTCCTTTCCAATTTGGGTGCATTTTACTCATTTTCATTGCATAATTGCTCTGGCTAGGAATCTCAATAGTTTGTTGAATAAAAATGATGAAAGTGGGCCTCCTTGCCTTCTTCTTAATCTTAGTAGAAAAGTTTTCAGCTTTTATCATTTAGTGGGATGTTAGCAGTGGGCCTGTCACAAATGGCCTTTATTATGTCAAGGTCCATCCCTTTCATACCCAAATTATTAAAAGTTTTTTTTTATCATAAAAGGATTTTGAATTTTGTCAAATATTTCTCTGCGTCTATTGAGATGATCATATGATTTTTTTCTTTCATTCTATTAAAGTGGTATTGATTTGCTAATGTTGAGCCATTCTTGCATCCCTGAGATAAATCCTGCTTGTCATGGTATATGGTCTTCTAACTGTATTTCTGAAAATTTGGTATGCTAATATTTTCCTAGGGATTTTTTGTATTTCTGTTTGTCAGGGATATTGACCTACTCTTTTTCTGGTAATGTTCATATCTGTCTTTGGTTTAGGGTAATGCCGGCCTCATAACATGAGTTTTGGAGTGCTCCCTCTTTGATTTGTTTTGGAAAATTTAAGAAGGATTTGTATTAATCCTTCCTTAAATGTTTGATAGAATTTATCACTGAATCCATAGGTTCCTGAACTTTTCTTTGTTGAGGAGTTTTTGATTACAGATTTACTCTCTTTACTATAATTGGTCTGTTCAGATTATCTACTTCGTGATCCAGTATTGGTAGGTGGAATGTTTCCAGGAATTTTTTCCATTTTTTCTAGGTGATCCAATTTGTTGGCTTATTATTATTCATAGTAGTCTTTGATGATCTTTGTATTTCTGTGATATCAGTTGTAACACTGTCTCTTCCGTTTCTAATTTAATTATTTGTGTCCCCCCTCCCTTTTTTTTTCTTGGTAAATTTAGGTAAAGGATTGCTTTTTTTTTTTTAATCTTTTCAAAAAGGAAGCTCAGTTTTACTGATCTTTTCTGTTGTCTTTTTGGTCACTGTTTCATTGATTTTTCACTCTGATCATTATTATATCCTTCCATCTACTAACTTCGGGTTTATTTTGTTCTTTTTGTAGTTCCTTGAAGTATAAAATCAGATTGCTTATTTGATATTTCTCTTAATAAAATATTTATTGCTATAAACTGCTCTTTTAGAACTGCTTTTTTAGTATCCCATGAATTTAGCTATGTTGTGTTTTCATTTTAAATTGTCTCAACATATATTTTGATACATCTTCTGATTGTTTCTTTGAATATTTGGTTGTTTAGCAGCATGCTATTTAATTTCCATATATTTGTAAATTTTTCAGTTTTCCTCTAGTTTACTTCTAGTTTCATACTTTTGTGGTTGGAAAACATGCTTGATATGATGCCAGTTTTCTTATGGTTATTGACTTATTTGGTGATGTAAAGTATGATCTATCTTGGAGAATGTTCCATGTGTGTTTGAGAACTTGTACTCAGCTGCTGTTGGATGGAATATTCTATAAATGCTTGTTAGGTTCATCTGATCTAACATGCAGTTTAATTCACTGTGTCCTTACAGATTTTCTGTCTGGATAATTTATCTGTCATTGAAACTGCGGTATTGAGGTTCTCTACCATGACTACACTGATATTTGTTCCTTCATATTTGCAACATTTGCTTTATATAATTAGTTACTCAATTTTGGGTACATAATATTAACTAATGTTATATCTTCTTGATATAAAAATATATTTTGGAAAGTTTTAAAAAATAATGTATCCATGTCTTATGACCTGCCTCTTCTCTCTGAAGACATTAAATGCCTTTCATTTAAGATCAAGTAAGAATGTAGATGACATCTATTTTGTATGCCATGCACTGTCACTGGCAGTTATATATTATCCTTACAATAATTTTAAATAGTAATTATTATTATCCTTATATTTCAGAGAAAGTTAAACAGATTGCCTGAAGTTACCCAACTAATAAGCAGCAAAAACAAGGTTTGTATCTAGATTTAATTGAAGCAATAATAATTTGCTTTCTACCATAAACATATATCCACAATCTTTTATAAAACATTACCACCAAGTTTGAAGAGTCTCTGATTTTAGAACTGCCATTGAGTGATGAATTTCCTCATCTGCTGAAGTGCTTTAATGGTCTTAAAAAAAGATAGAAGGCCTAAAGAGAACAACATATCTGACCTCCTTCTGGTTAAAACAGTGGGCCAAATCTCCAAACTTACAATTAGATACATGCTATTGATAGTTTTATTTGGCTTAAAACCTAATTGAAAAATGTCCTACAGCCTTGGAAGAAATTAGACCCACTGGTTTATTTCACTGAGAAAAATCCATCAGTATGTAATAGAAAGTATGTAGCAGAAAGGATATTCCAGAATTCCATTCTTGGCATGGTTAACATGGTAAATACACATTAGTCAAATAATATTAAAGGCAAAAAATCATGCATAACCATTCAAATAATAGGTTAATTTAACATAAATTTCAACTTGAGAGTATTATTCCACAGAGAAATGACTTTGTATTTTCTTGTTTTTTGAAATACTGTTCCAATAATAAGACATGATATTATTTCAGTTCTAAAAACTGATGGAGAAAGCACATACAGAAAATTAATTCTACTTTCAGAAGAGGGAAACACACTATAAAAATAAGATTTCTTCTTAGTATGTGGAATTATGTAATGCCTTCAGTTTTCTAATAATGTGCCTGATTTTATTAGCATCAGAATTGTTTTTGTTTATTCTTTCTTTGTTTTTATTTCATTATCTAAAATTTAAGCTCCTTGAGAAAAGGCAAATTAATCTTATCTTCAAGTTCCATTCAAAATAATAAATATTTGCTGAGAATGTACAATATTCTAGCTAGTAAAATTTGGATACATATGTTTGAAATATTATTTAGGAGTCAAAAATTTAAGTAAGGAAATGTGAAGGCTAATCAACTAATTAAATAAATCAAAATGCTCTAACAAGACTGACAACAACTAAGTATGGTCATAATTTTGTGAGAAGCCACAAAGCATTTAAGAATTTGGCTCCTAAGCTTCTCAAATTCATTCAGCCTTTTAATCAACCATATGCTTGGTAGAAGGAATGCACTGTAGTTAAAGTCAGAGCACAACAATTATAACTGTAATTTTCCACTTTTCTGAGAATGACAAATAACTTATAACACTACTCAGGCTCAGCTAATGATTAATTATTAACCACAATATTTCAAAAATATTTTTCAAAAGCACTAGTTTTCAAAACTAGAGTCCTGCTATTTTTTATTTTCATGGAATTTAACCTCACTTATTTATTAAATCAATATGGAGATTTTATTTTTAATACCTGTAGGCACTTAGATGTGTTCAAACAAAACTGAATGAGAAAGGAAAGTATGAGCATATTTCATAGTATACATTTGCAAACTGTGAAATATGCTTGGACGACTTTCCTGGAAAAGATCCACAACTGAAATTATATTCCAGGAATTTTCCTGGTGAACCAAACAACTTGATATGAATGATAGTCTAGAGTCATTTTGTTGATAAAACATAACTTTGTTTTGAGGGAATAAATAGTTATGTTGCAGCCTATTCCACACTATCCAAGAATATGGTCAGCAAACCTTTTATGAATTTTTAATTAACTTTATCTAGTTGATAATGGTTCTTTGAAAAACCTAAAGCTGAAAATTAAGAGAAGCCATGCACCTAGGCATCTGATTGACAACACTTTTATTTAATATAATAATGCCAATTGAGTTTCATTGAGGAGTTCATAATGGCCTTTATTTACATTTAATTAGCACTTCTCTGGATTAATTTCTCATTTTATAAACCTAATACAACCTTAATATTGGAAGATGTGAATCAAATATGATAACAACATGTACCTGATTGCTTTAATTAATCTATCTAAACTGAACATGCTTCTTCACATTCATAAAGATCAAACTTTATGCAACCCTAGCCTTCTCATCGTGTTAATTGCCTGCTCTGCTAAAAAATTATCTTTATATTATTCTGACTCTGTGACAAGTAATACAGTTCCTGTTGGTTATAATGAGCATGGAGAGTAAACACAATCCCCCCCCCTTTTTTTTTCAGCTTTTTAGGGCCGCACCCACGGCATATGGAGGTTCCTCAGTCTAGGAGTCTCATCAGAGCTACAGCTTCCAGCCTATACCACAGCCACAGCAACATAGGATCCAAGCCGTGTCTGCAACCTACACCACAGCTCATGGCAATGCCAGATCCTTAACACACTTAGCGAGACCAGAGATCAAACCCGCAACCTCATGGTTCCTAGTCAGATTTGTTTCCACTGTGCTGCAACAGGAACTCCAACACAATCTTTATTTTAGATATTTAATTGTTTAGGCTAGAGGAAAATGAAAGTATTGACATCAGTTAATTCTAAATGTTAAAAGTATAGATTATTAAAAATAATATTCTGTATTTTCCAGGATGTTCTATAGTGAGCATTTATTTTTTTGAAACGTGATATTACATCTATAAATCATATGTATGTGATATCTTTACATCACATATATATAATTTAAATCTGTCTTGAAAGTCTGAGGAAAACATTCAACATTAACATTTTCTGCTCATATTATACTTGATTTCAACATTTATGAAGGTGAAAGTGAGAAGCAAGTCAAGAAATATGAGATCATGTGACCTTAATGGCTTGGATAAAGGACAATAGGAATGATGTATGAATGGAAGAACAAATGATGCTTTATAATTCTTCCTTTTGGTAAAGTAACTAGGAACTTCAAATACAGAGTAGTGGTAGCTTGTCAGCATGTCCTTTTTTTTTTTTTTAAACCAAAGTTGTTTCTTTATTTAACTAATGTTGGATTGGACTCGAAAATATATTTATCATCAGATTCTAGATTAGAGTCTGCTGCCACTAATTAAATAAATAAGTGCTTATAGAGTATATTAGAGACATATTTCACTAATTTGCAGTTATCAATTAGTCATATTCAGGTTAAGAGTAAGGCGAAACAATCCAGTTAGGGATTCAATATGCAAAACAAAATATCAATAAGAAAGGAATATTATAAAGCTTAGAAGTTCTAGAAAATTGTTTATGATGTTACATGTTAGTTTATTTTTTAAATTGTGACTGATAGAAAATTCAACGAGAATTAGTGCCAAAATGTTCTTGTAATATTCTTTCTGGTTCAACAACTTAGAGAGTACTGTTGTAATAGTACAAGAGAAATTGTTTCCCTGTCATATTCAATAATGGGAATTTTAAAATTTTCAGTACTATTGCTAGAAAACGTGGAGGCTTGTGTGGAAGTTTCAAAGTTTATTCCCTTTTTTTTTTTTTTTTTTTTTGGTCTTTTCTAGGGCGGCACTCGCAGCATACGGAAGTTCCCAGGCTAGGGGTCTAATCGGAGCCGTAGCCACTGGCCTACGCCAGAGCCACAGCAACGTGGGATCCAAGTCACATCTGCGACCTACACCACAGCTCACGGCAACGCTAAATCCTTAACCCACTGAGCAAGGCCAGGGATCGAACCCACAACCTCATGGTTCCTAGTCGGATTCGCTAACCACTGAGCCACTACGGGAACTCCTCTAAGTTGATTCTTAAGTTTTTACTTTATATGTGTGATAATATTATTCTTTAGGTTTTTATCATCTTATTTGCTTGACTGTCCCAGTGATCCCTTACAGCATCATTTTTCTGTAATCCTTAACAGTCACCTTTAATTATATACTATCACTAAATAAACTTCTATATTTTGAGGCTACAGACAGGGAGCCAGGGACAGATTACTCTCTAGAGAAATAGGGAGGTAAGTGATGATTAAACAAATATAAGATCAAGCGGTGCAAAATTAATAAATCTGTATAAAATGTTGACTAACCAACACTCCTCTTACTCTGCAATTGATAAGGATATTTTTTCTCCTTTGTCGAGTAAAATAAAGGCTGTATTCCCACATTAAATAAGTCCTCTGTGTCCTTTAGTATTAAGTGGGAAATAGCAGCTTTATAACCAGACTGGGAACCCAAAGATTTAGATTCTAGTTCAGATTCTATCTCTGCTGAGTTCTGTGACTTTAGATAAAGCATAACTTTTTGAACAATCCCCTTTTTTTTGTTTTTTACTCTGTTAAGGCAATTGAGAAAGATTTGGGCATCCTCTTAAATCCTTACATGTAAAACTTTTGGGGGTATAAATGAGTAATCCAGGCAAACTTAAACCTGATCGTTTGCCAATTTGCAAGAGTATATGATGTGATCTCCTGATTCACTTTTCATCACTCCTTGTTTTGTTGAATATTATTAGCTATTATTGCTACAGTCCTATTTTCACGAGTTTAGTATTATAGTCTGTATGTTTACAACCTATACCATGCACGCACTGCATAAATAACAAAGGAGAATCCATAACTATATTTCAGAAATGAGTATCTTTTGATAAGTTGCCATATTTGAAAAGAAAGATAAAACATAGAGCACAATGAATTATTCTATGTGCTTATCACACATTTATTCATGACAAAAACTTAGAGTTAACAATCTGTCATTTAATATTGCGAAATTACTATTTTCCACAAAAATCCACTTTGTGATGCTACTGATATTAGATAATCTGGGATTTTTATGTTTCCCCAAGGAGAAGAGAGATTGTGTATAATACTGATCGGTGTTGGTCCTTTATAGTCAGAAGTATTTAGGTGCCCTATTTGAGAGGGAGGAGAGTAGGACAGCGTCACAGTTAAGAACAGGAATTTGGAAGTGAGACAATGCTGTGAATTTGACAAATGACTCAACTTTCCTCAGTTTTTGTTATATTACCTACAAGCAGGGAAAATAATATACTAACTTCATAGAGTTACTGTCATTATTAAGTAAAATTAAGTGAAAAAAATAAAATGCTGATTATCATGATGGCTCTTAAAGGCTTTTATGTAAATGAGAATGGCAAAGAAGAAAACTGCAATGTTTGAGAATCAAATAGAGTTTTTCTAGGTGTTTATTTTTTTGTTTGTTTGCTATTAGAGTTTTGCTGGTATATAATTGCCTCAAAATTCATCGAGGTGTACAAGTCAATAGATTTTTGATATTTTCACAGACTTTTGTGACAGTTACCACTAGATAATTGTAGAACCTTCTCATCACTCTCCCTAAACGTCATACTCTCTGTTTTCTGTGTATCTATGCTGGACATTTCAAATGAAGATAATAATACACTATACTGTCTTTTGTGACTGGCTTTTTTCTTGATATATTTTCTGGTTTCATCCACATTGTAGCATTCATTCCTTCTTATTCCTGAATAGTCCATTGTATGGATAATATCACAATTTGCTTATCCATTCATCAGTCAACGGACATTTGGTGTATTTCTACTTTCTTGTAGATATAAATGATACTGTTAAGAAGAATCATGTATAAGATTTTTTGTGGATATATGCTTTCATTTTTCTTGTGTATGTACACACAAATGGAATTGCTGAGGATCATAGTTAAGTTTATGTTTAATAATCTGAGAAACTGCTTATCAATTTCTGAAAAGGACATCTGAGATTTTGATAGAATTGATCAAAATCAATAGGCCAATTTGGAGAATCTTGTCATCTTAATTCAAGTCTTCTGACTCATGAACTTGAAATACCTTCTATTTATTTAGGCTTTATCCAATCACTTTCAACACAGTTTCACAGTTTTCAGAATACAAAATCTGCACTGTTAATTTATTACTAAACTTTAAAATTATTTCTGATACTACTGTAAATGGAATTGTTTTCAGTTGTAAATTGCTATCACATAGGAAGTAATTGACTTTGTGTATTGATCTTGTATTATCCTACTGAACATACTTATCAATTCTAATAGTTTTTTCGATGATTATTTTTAGGATTTACTACATATTGAATAAAATATTATGCCATCTGTGAGTAGAGATAGTTTTACTTCCTTTTCAATCTGGGTGTAGTTTATTTCTTTTTCTTTTTTTCCCTCTTTGGCCTGACTGGACTGTTTAGTACTTTCGGTACAATGTGGAAAAGAAGTGGCAAGATAACTTACTCTTATCTTATTTCTGGTATTAGGAAATATCAGGTTTCAACTGAACTTTCACCATTACATATAATGTTATCTGTGAGTTTTTTGGTAGATATCAAGTTGAGGAATTTCCCTTCTTTTCTAGTATTTGGTATGACATCATGAAAAGGCACTGGAATTTCTTAAGTACTTGTTCTGCATATATTGTGCATAGCAATACATTCTTATTTTATTATTCTTTTTTTTTCCTTACTTTTTAGGGCCACACCTGTGGCATATAGAAGTTCCCAGGCTAGGGATCTAATCAGAGCTACAGTTGACAGTCTATGCCACATCAATGGCAACACAGGATCCAAACCAAACCTGCACCCTACACCACAGCTCACAGCAATGCTGGACCCCCAACCCACTTAGCAAGGCCAGAGATCAACCTGCATCCTCAAGGATACTAGTCAGATTTGTTGCCACTGCAGCACAATGGGAACTCCTTATTCTATTATTCTTAATTCTATTAACATGGCATAGCACACTAATTGCTCTCTTGTCATCTACAACAATGCCCTAAAGCATATTAGTCTGATCAAATTAATGTCTGGCCCCTTTGTAGGGGTAGTCTTTAACACCAGTCTTGCTTAGATCTCAGGAGGGGTCTTCTTAGCTGAAATTTTCATTTTAGCACCTTTAGGTTGAACTTCCCACACTTTGTTCCAACTAAAGTCAGACTTCTTAAAGTCTCACTCTAAGACTATATGATGCCATTTTCTTTGCTGTACCTGCCCCAAGTAAGACTTCCACCATGCTGAGCTTTCCGAAAAGAAGCTGGCCATGGCTTGACTTCCATAGACTCACTATTCCTACCAAAATTTAGTAAATTTTTTGGAATAAATATATGTCCATTTGCATGAGACACTTTTCAGAGACTTCATTTTATGTGTTTGTTTTTAATTTTAGTATGTTAGTTTTTTCTTTTGTGTGTGTGTGTAAAGAATTTGGGGAGGTTCTAATGCCACAATTCTGGAATTCTTTTCTTCCCTAGGATGTTTCTAATAGGTTCATTCCTGTTGGTCATATTATTTAGTGCAAGTATATGGAAAGGACATTTGCAGTATAATTTTTGTCTTCCACAAATGTTCTGGACACATCAGGCTGTGAAACTGCTCCAGTCAGCAGCCCAATGACCTCAAACCCCAGAGAACTCTAGAGCTGAGAATAGAGATGAGGGTAGACCTCAGGAACCTGCTTGCTCAGAACTTCCTCAGCAGATGGCTCTCACTATATGTCCTGATTTATCTTTTGTGGGAAGATTATGTGTAAAAATAGTATTTTACTGAGGTTTTGTTTTGTTCATGACCTAAAAAGACCACATAGAATCTTAGGAGGGTCATGGGAAAGTCTCAAACAAATATATACTATCCTTTGGTCATCTTTATCAATATGTTGAGTGAAGACTATTTAATGAGATAGGACTTGATGCCTATGTGCAGGTCAAATTTTTCTGTGCTTTTAGCTAAAGTTCTGTCTTTAGGTGCTCTGTTCTTTATTTTCATATTTGGAAATCCATAGACAATATGTCACAGATATCCCAAACCTACTTTTTATTTAGGTTCTGCCAACGAGCAACACTGATGGAATACTGAAAGAGAGAAGGATGGAGGGATAAATTCCTTCATCTTTTCTGTTTCTAGTGGCACCAGCAGCAGTGGTGGAATAGGGCCAAGAGGAATGACTGCACACACAATAACTGGGGCCTTGGAGATGGTGCTAGTTCTTTGGTTCTAAGGGTAAGGGGTTTGTGGAAGATTGACGGAGAAAGAGCACGGAGGAACTTTCTGGAGTGATGGATATATCTTAACAGAAGCATGGGTTACATGGGTATATACATTTGTCAAATTTCACTTAAAATTTGTGCATTTTATTTAATGTCAACTTTTGTATTAACAGAATTTTTTTTAATTGATGGGTATGAAAGAGTTAGGTATTCCTTAAATCTATTCCTTTAACCTCTAACTCTTTACTGCAGAATTAAGAGTTTTATTTATTTGAGAGTTGATCATAAACAAGAAATAAACACAGTTTCCTTGAAAGTTATATAATTTTAATCAATAGTAATTATTATCATAATCTAAATTCAGTACTTGGAAGGAAGAGGCAGACTATGTAAATTTATTGCAATGTATAAGCAGGGCCTTGGAGAGAGGCCAAGTCTGTAAACATGGAAGCCTGACCTGGAAAACCATTATTCTAGAAGTAGACACAGGAAGGTATCAATTTGAAAATGATTTGTATTAAATTAAAGAGAAAGAATGGAAGAAGATAAAATATAATTAACATGAAAAAAACCAGACTATATAGACAAGAAGGCAGAATAAAGAAATAAACTGAAATATAACGTATTTTAGATTTGCCTTAGATTTCTTTTTTTTTTTTTTTTTTTTTGCCTTTTATGGCCGCACCTGCGGCATGTGGAGGTTCCCAGGCTAGGGGTCTAATCGGAGCTGTGGCCACTGGCCTGCGCCGCAGCCACAGCAACGCAGGATCCGAGCCGCGTCTGCAACCTACACCACAGCTCACGGCAACGCCGGATCGTTAACCCACTGAGCAAGGGCAGGGAT